>APFE031206562.1:90682-176196 GCA_000404065.3 Pinus taeda
TATAGTATTTTTCTAGTTACAATACCATGGGTCAATTCCATGGGTGAATGAATACCATGGGCGGATTTTACAATACCACGGGCACATGCCATTTACAATACCATGGGTCAATTCCATGGGTGAATGAATACCATGGGTGGATTTTACAATACCACGGGCGGATGCCATTTACCATTTGGATAACCTCTGTGGTGCCTCCGCACTGCGCCTTCTGTGGCGCCTCTGTGGCGTCTCCGCACTGCGCCTTCTGTGGTGCCTCCGCATTGCGCCTTCTGTGGCGCCTCTGTGGGCGTCTCCACACTGCGCCTTTCTGTGGCCGCCTCCACACTACGCCTTCTGTGGCGCCTCCACCTGCGCCTTCTGTGCTCCTTCGTGGCGGTCTCAGCACTGCGCCTTCTGTGGCGCCCTCCGCACTGCGCCTTCTGTGGCGCCTCTGTGGCGTCTCCGCACTGCGCCTTCTGTGGCGCCTCCGCATTTGCGCCCTTCTGTGGCACTCCGCACTTCCTACAGCTGCATGCCGCTCGAAGAGATCACCCTCAAGATTACTTCAACTTCCCTTTCATAGATCAAACTTTAAAACATAACCCAATATTTCAGATCTTAAGATATTCGATTTGCAAGAATGAATTAGCCAAGTGATCTCCTTTGCTTTATATAGGCAAGCTTCTTCCTAAAATCATGGATCAATACCATAGATAACCAATACAAGGGGCCATTTTCCATTCGGTTCAGAAATAAGTCTTCAAACTCCTTGAGCAGATCAAATATCCCCTTATTTTTTTTCTCATCCCAATAATATCCTATGGATTCTAATTTAGGTTTCTCATCAGACCCAATATTAACTTTCTACAACTTAAGGGGTTGTAAACAAGTAGTATTTTGAGGAGGATCATCTTTGACACTCAATTCTCCTTCACAATATTTTAAAGAGATATGTATTAGTCCCTCCAAATCATCATTGCTTTGTTCTTTATCAATATTTCCACAAGCGACTACCATCTGAAACTCAGAATCAACTAGAATACTGTGACCTATATTTTCAAAGGATTTTGAATGGAGCTTTACAATAGGAAACAAAACTCACTTAACCGCTTTCAAGTTTTTTGTAATACAAGAATCTTCATCTAAAAAATGGAAATTGATACATAATTGATAAGTTAGCTCATCCCAGCTAGAGGTTTGTCCTTTCATCTCCTCTTTCAAAAGCCAAGCCTTCGGGATAGCTCCTAAAGTATGAATAAATGAATTGTTACACTAAATTTTGTCACCATGACTATCAATTCAGATCTCTCGCCATCTGATGTGTGTCTCAAGTGAATCCCCTATGAAACTTGAAGTAAAACAATACTAGAGACAAAAGGAATTTTGGATTGCACTCCTTAAAAACCATTTTTTGAGTATCTGCACAGTCATCTTAGCTATTACCCGCGCATGTGCATTTTTTACCATTGTGGCTTGCACAATTCTGTGCATTGTTTTCCACTATAAACTACGCAATATTGTTCATGTAAGTAAAAATGAAAAATAAAGTTCTAAAATGTTAAATTATGGTATGTTCTATGCTTAGAGAAGTTTACTTATTTTTTGTATTATTATCCACAGGTTAGCAATCACATGTACATTAAGTAAAGTGCAATTAGAACATTAAATGATCGACAGAAAACAAGCCAAGACAAGAGACACAAGATGCGGCAACTAGCTAGGGACAAACCCTAATATGGGGAAACCCTTTGATCAAAATCTTCCTTCATCTTCAATAATTCAGCAGAGAGAAATAGTACATAAATCTGATTTACATCAGTAGCAGCAAACCCTAGATCAGCCCTAAACTAGCGCAGACAATTTCTTGCAAATTGACCGTCAGATCGACTTGATTCCTTCACCTAAAAATGTAGCCTTCTGAGAAGAGTCAGTTCCACCTACAGTGCAGTTCTGAGAGATATTCTGATGGTCAACACTGGTCAAACTTCCGATCTATAGTTGCAGCCCTAAATTCTGCGTCCTTCCTTCCACACGTGTGAGAGAAGAGTCTCTTTCTGCGCAGGAGAGAGAGAGAGATGTGATGAGAGTGAGAGTCCAAATGAGGAAAATACCTCCTGTATTTATATACAAATGTTGATGATGAATAGATGCATCTGTTGGGCTTCTGAGCCTACATGAGTTGTTGGTCGGCTTGATAATTATTCCATAATCAAAATAAAGTCATATCTCCATAAATACTTATCGGAATCAGATGATCTTTAGATCAATCCTACACCTCTCAAGGAGAGGAATATAGGAAAAATAATATCAGCCATGAATAAGGTGACCCACATGGAGTTTGGCCCAAGTTTCCAATTTTAACATTCCCTCTCAACTAGGGAGAACTCCATCAACAATTCGTCTATTTGTCGCTACTATTCATCCATCAAATGCACTGCCCTGTACAGCTTGACCCCTGCTCTACTTTGCTCTATTATTCCTGCTCTGCTCTGTTCTATTCTTCCCTGTTCTGATCTACTCTGCTCTACTCTGTTTTTCTTTGCTCTGCTCTGCTTTGTCCGAATTATGAAGAAGAAGAAATCATCTAGGATGTATCATACCATCCTCCACTGACTCAAAGTCAATCTCAGAGTGTGTACCACTGGTCCCAGACTAGTCTTCAACTGACCCGAAGTAAGTGTCACAGTGGATACAACTCCTACCACTGGTCCCATATGAGTATCATTGATCTCGGATTAATGAAGGTCATCCTAGCATAGGGAGTATGGTAGATGTTGGGTGTGGAGCCTAATTATCTTATGTATTCAAAGGTATCACCGCATTGGACCCCAATTTGAAATGGGGTGGCAACGCTACCCATAAAATATTCGCTGCAGGGGGGTCCAAGGGAGGGCGACTGCGACCTTTTGGGAACCCCGCCTAGCAGGGGGTTTCGGGGACAACACTCCCGAAGCTAAGAATAGATGTAAAATTGCCTTGTAAAATGTTGTAATTTCGTAGTCAATGTAGGCCATTCATTAGGCAGAGATCTGACAGTAGAAGTTATGTTTAATTTAGGGTTTTTTTCCCTAGAAGGCAACCCCTCACTATATATATGAGGGAATTGTATTGTGTCTATGTATGTCTATATTCTGAGTGAGGAAGAGAGAGGAGATTGAGAGTAAAGAGGGAGTTACAGTAGATCTATTGTAGGTTGTATCTCTTCAGTTTGTTGGATAATATAAAAAAGAAGGACTGGTTATTTCTTTGTGGACGTAGCCCAAATTGGGTGAACCACGTATATCTGTGTCTCTCTTGTTTTATGCATTTATATTTTTGCAATATTTTATGTGCTCCATTGCTCTGTAATATATAATTTTCTAACAACTGGTATTAGAGCCGAAGGTCTATTTGGCTGATAAACTCGCAGGAGAGAAGGGTTCCTAGTTCGAGTGGGAGCAATGGCGGAAGATGGAAGATGTAGATGGAAAATTCAAAGGCCAAAACTACCAACTATGGAAGATGTATATGGAAAATTATCTGTATCAGAGAGATCTGTACCTACCATTGAGCGGAAAGACAAAGAAGCCAATGAGTATGATAGACATAGAATGGAATATTCTCAACAGAAAGGCACTTGGAACAATATAGTTGTGCTTAGCAGCATCGATAGAATTTAATATTTCAAAGGAAATGACAACAGAGGGTTTAATGTCGAAATTGGCCAAACTATATGAAAAACCCTCGGCCTCAAATAAAGTATTTCTTATGAAGCGTTTATTTAATATGAAGATGTCAAAAGGTGGATCTGTTGCTGATCATTTAAATGATTTTAATACAGTTACAAGTCAGTTAAGTTCTGTAGGGGTAACTTTTGATGATGAAGTTAGGGCTCTATTATTTCTGTTCTCATTCCCAGAAAGTTGGAATGGTTTAGTTATGGCCATTAGTAACTTTGTCTCTGGATCTAGTACTTTAATGTTTGATGATGTTGTCGGTGCAATCCTTAGCAAGGAAATGCGACGAAAAAGCTTCATTGAGACATCAAGTAATGCTTTGACTGCAGATACTAGGGGAAGAAAAATTGAAAGAGGAAAGAGCCCAGGATATCACAGTAAGCCAAGAAAAGGCAGATCTAAGTCCAGATCGGGGATAATGTGCTAGAAATGTGGGAAGAAGGACACCTGAAGTAAGACTGCAAGTCTCAGAAGGGAAAAGAAGGAGATGTGTAGCAAGAAACTAATCATGAAGCGAGTGTAACAGGTGATGTGTTGCAAGATGCTTTATTTCTTTTATTATAAAATATTATTGATGCCTGGGTGGTAGATTCAGGGGCCTCATTCCATGCCACACCTGATAAGAAACATTTTCATGATTATGTTCAAGGAGATTTTGGACAGGTTCGATTGCATGATGATAAACACTGTAAAATCGTTGGAATGGGTACAGTTTTCATAAAACAGCAGAATCCAAATCAGTGGCTATTGAAGGAGGTAAGGCATCTTCCAGATCTGAAGAAAAATATGATTTCAACAGGGCAGTTGAGAGTTGAAGGTTGCGTAACCACTTTCACAGATAAAACTTGGAAGGTCACTAAAGGATCCCTGGTAATAGCGAAAAGAGGAAAGGTTGGTACATTGTATTTATGTAATGGTATTTCTAATTATGTTAATACTTTAACCTCTACAGGAGAAGATACGACATTGTGGCATCATAAGCTAGGGAACATGAGTGAGAAGGGGATGTAGATTCTTCACTCAAGAAATTTGTTGCCAGGTTTGAAGCATGTTGATTTAAAATTCTGTGAGAATTGTGTTTGTGGAAAACAGAGGAGAGTCAGATTCCTTAGAGTTGGGAAAGAAAAGAAAATCAAAAAATTAGAGCTTGTGCATACAGATCTATGGGGACTTGCTCAAGTATCATCTCTTGGTGGCTCTCATTATTATGTCGCATTTATTGATGATGCAACCAGAAAAAACCTAGATTTATTGTATTCGAAATAAATCTGATGTATTTGATACTTTCAAGAAATGGAAAGCTTTGGTTGAAAATGAGACAGGAAAAAGTTTGAAGTGTCTCAGATCAGAAAATGGAGGTGAATATTGCAACAAAGAGTTCGATAGGTACTATTATGAGAATGGAATTCGTAGAGAGAAGACAGTTCAAGGAACACCACAAGAAAATGGTGTGTCAGAAAGGATGAACAAGACAATCATGGAGCATGCAAGGTGTATGAGATTACATGCAGGATTGCCTTTACAGTTTTGGGTAGATGTTGTAGATATTGTTGCTTATCTAATAAACAGAGGGCCTTCAAGTTCCTTGGATGGTGGTATTCTAGAGGAGGCATGAATAGGTAAAAAGGTAAACTACTCCTTTTTAAAGACTTTTGGTCGTGAAGCCTTTGTCCACATTAATAAGGAAAATAGAACAAAGCTTGAGGAAAAATCAAAGAAATGTACCTTTATTGGATATCGTGTTAATTATTTTGGTTATCTATTTTATGATTATGAAAAACAAAAAATCATTACGAGCATAGTTTTTATATTCAATGAAAAGGTTTTGTATAAGGATTAGCTGCAGGAAAAGAAACAGGAAAATGAAAATAGAGAAGACAAAGTGCTTGACAATATCATAGGAAATGTGATGGTGCCTAAAAATCATAATGATCAACAACTAGAACAACAACCACAACAACAACAAGCACCTTAAACACCTGAAAGTGGTGTTAGAATATCTACCAGGATAAGTAGACCCCCTGAACGATACTCTCCTTCATTATATTATGTATTGTTGACTGATTCTGGTGAACCAGAATGTTATGAAGAAGCAATGTATGTAGAAACCAAGAAGAAGTGGGAGCAATCCATGAAAGAAGAGATGGACTCCTTAGCACATAACCAAAATTGGGACTTTGTTAGATTGCCTGCAGGTAAAACAAAATTACAAAATAAATGGGTTTACAAGCTGAAGGAAGAAGATGGAGTAAAAAAGAGGTACAAAGCTAGACTTGTGGTCAAGTCGTTTGCACAGAAGAAAGGTATTGATTTTGATGAAATATTTTCTCCTGTTGTTAAAATTACTTCAGTGAAAACTATTTTAAGTCTAGTAGCAACTGAATATTTGCATCTTGAGCAGTTAGATGTAAGGACAACGTTTCTCCATGGGGATTTGGAGGAAGATATATATATGCAGCAAACACAAGGATATGAGATAAAAGGGAAGGAGAAACTAGTGTGCAGGTTGAAGAAGAGCTTGTATGGCTTAAAATAGGCTCCAAGGTAATGGTATCTAAAATTTGACAGGTTTATGTCTGAACAACGTTATGCTAGATGTCACTCTGATCATTGTGTTTATCTCAAAAGGAAAAATGATGGCAGCTATATTATATTGTTATTGTATGTAGATGACATGCTTGTTGCAGGTTATAACATGCAGGAAATAAATGTGCTCAAAATAAAATTAGCAAACTCTTTTGTAATGAAGGATTTGGGTCTTTCAAAACAAATCCTTGGTATGAGAATAACTAGAGACAGGAAGGATCACAAATTAACATTATCTCAAAGTTAGTACATATAAAAGGTGTTGAACAGGTTTAATATACAGAATGCAAAACCAGTTAGTATACCTTTGGCTAGCCATTTCAAATTAAGAAAGTAGATGTGCCCAAAGACCCAAGAAGACATGGATTATATGTCTAAAGTTCCATATGCATCAGCAATTGGAAGCTTAATGTATGCAATGGTCTGCACAAGGCTTGATTTTGCACATGTAGTGGGAGTTGTAAGTAGGAACATGAACAATCCAAGAAAAGAACATTGGATGGTGGTGATGTGGATTCTTAGGTATTTGAGAGGTACCACAAATCAAGCATTATGCTTTGGTGGTTCAAACATTGCTCTACAGGGATATGTTGATGCAGATATGGAGGGTGATAGAGATAACAGGAGGAGCACAATAGGGTATTTGTTTCCTATAGGTGGAACGACTATCAGTTGGGTCTCAAAACTACAAAGTGTTGTTGCACTCTCAACAATAGAAACAAAGTATGTTTCTGCTATAGAGGCTAGTAAAGAAATTATTTGGTTACAAAGGTTTCTAGATGAATTGGGTAAGAAGCAGGAGTTGGGAAAGTCATACAGTGACAGCCAGAGTGTCATACATCTTGCAAAGAACTTTGCATTTCATTCCAAGACTAAGCATATATAGCTCAAGTACCATTTCATACGGTCGGCATTGGAAGATGGACAATTGAAGTTGGAAAAGATACACACTAGCCAGAATCCTGCAAATATGTTAACAAAAGTTATAACCAGTGAGAAACTGAGAATCTGCTCAGTTTCAATTGGTCTTCAAGTATGATGAAGAAGATGAGAAACAGCCAGGTCCAAAGTGGAGTCATTGTCCAGCAAATGAAGTAGCATGGAGTTGCTATAATCAGTCACCAAGTGGGAGATTGTTGGGTGTGGAGCCTGATTATCTTCTGTATTCAAAGGTATCACCGCATTGGACCCCAATTCAAAATGGGGCGGAAACACTGGCCGTAAAATATTCTCTACAGGGGGGGTCCAGGGGGGCTGGCTGTGACCTTTTGGGAGCCCCCCCTGGCAGGGGGTTTCAGGGGCAGCACCCCCAAAGATAAGAATAGGTGTAAAATTGCCTTGTAAAATGTTGTAATTTCGTAGTCAACCTGGGCCATTCATTAGGCATATATCTAGTGGTAGAAGTTATGTTCAAATTAGGGTTTTTTTCCCTAGAAGGCAACCCCTCACTATATATGAGGGAATTGTATTGTGTGTATATATATATGTATTCTGAGTGAGGAAGGGAGATGAGATTGAGAGCGAAGAGGGAGTTACACTGGATCTACTATAGGTTGTATCTCTTCAGTTCACTGGATAATATAAAAAAGAAGGACTGGCTATTTCTCCATGGACATAGCCCAAACTGCGTGAACCACGTATATCTATGTCTCTCTTGTTTTATGCGTTTATATTTTTGCAATATTTTATGTGTTCCATTGCTCTGTAATATATAATTTTCTAATAGTAGATACAACAATGCGTCCATCAGTACTACTATGGTCTCTATCCTCATTTCCCTACTCATTGATTAGATGAGAGGTACTTCCCATGAGTCCCAGAGTGCATGGGTAGGATGCCTCGACAGGAGAACAAATCATCCTGTCCACAGGAGAGCGAATCATCATGTCCAGTGGATGCCATGGAGAACTAATCATCCTGGCCCATAGGAGAGTGAATCATCATGTTCCACAATCGCCATGGAGAACACATCATCTAGACCTCAAAGGAGAACTAATCATCCTACTACATAATTTTCATGGAGAACACATCATCTAGACCTCACAGGAGAACTTATCATCCTTCTACACAATCGTCATGGAGAACACATCATCTAGACCTCATAGGAGAACTAATCATCGTGCTACATAACCGTCATGAAGAACACATCATCCATACCTCACAGGAGAACTAATCATCCTGCTACATAGTCACCACGGGGTGTCATAGGGAAAGTGTTGATTCTTTTACCCTGTACACGTACACCACCAGGGGATGGTGAGTCACCCTGCGGTCATATGTCACTCCAAGAAGTACCTTGCGCCTCTCGAAGCTCCAAGATCTCCATACATCATACAAGACCCTCATTAGATGGTTTCTAAACGACACCAAGTTGTTCTTGGAAAGTAAAAAATTTGACCTTTCCTAGGGGCTTTGTCAAAATATCAGCGACCTGTTCATCTATACCGATATGTTGGAGCCTTATAGCTCCCCGCTACACCATATCTCAAATATAGTGGTACCTGATATCGATATGCTTGGAGCGATCATGAAATACGAGATTCTCTGATAAACAAATCCAACTCTGGTTATCACATAGGATCACAGTGGTATCCAATGTAAATCCAAACAGTTCACTGAAGAGTTTTCATAACCATACTGCCTCATAGGTGGCCATGCTAGCAGCAATATACTCTGCCTCAGTGGTGCTCAAAGCCACCGACTTCTGCTTCCTGCTCATCCAGGATATCGAAACAAATCCCAAGGAGAAATAGTACCCAGAAGTGCTCTTACAATCCACCACACTACCTGCCCAATTAGCATCAGTGTATCCAAGTAGTCTCACATCTCCGGCAAGTCCAGTGGCACTACTGCTTAACTTCTTAAAGTCAAGCTCCATCGGGGTAGTTACAGGCTTGTAGTCCACCATACCGAATCTTTCCAATATCTTCACCACATATTTTCCTTGAGATAGGAAAATTTCCCTTGGCTTCTGCCAGACTTCAAGTCCTAGGAAATAGTGCATCAACCCTGGGTCCTTGATTTCACATTCAGAAGCCAACTCCCTCTTACATTTGTGAATGAGAGGGTCTACACTTGTTAGGAAGAGGTTGTCAACATACAACACCAGTATGAGAGGTTTTTCATCTTCAACCCTAAAGTAAAGGTTAGGATTAGCTTCACTCCCAGTGAATCCCAACTTCATCAAGTAGCTATCGATCCTCTCATACCATGCTTGGGGTGCTTCCTTCAGCCCATAGAGGGCCTTCTTCAACCTGCACACATGATATTTTCGATCATGAATCTCAAATCCTTCAAGTTGCTCCACATAGACCTATTCTTTAATTGAACCATGCAAGAACGCAGTCTTAACCTCCATCTGATGTAGATTCCATCCTTGTGTAGCCACAAGGGCTATGATCAAGTGGATGGTGGTATATCTCGCAACAGGTGCAAATATATCGTCATAGTCTATACCTTCCTTCTAGGAGAAGCCACGAGTGACAAAACAAGCCTTATACTTTTCTGTACATTCATCTGCTGCATGCTTTATCTTGTAAATCCATTTAGAAGTGACAATTGTCTTGTCCTGGGGTCTGGGAACTACTTCCCAGACATCATATTTCACAATAGACTCATATTCTTCAGTCATAGCATTCTTCCATACTTGATGCTTGATGTCATCTGAGAATGATGAAGGCTCATTTTGTATGATCGTGCTCATGATGGTCAGGTATCCATCATACCTGTTAGGTTTCTTACTTTCACGGAAGGTTCCTCAACGTGCAGTATGTCCTTCAGTATCATTGAGTAGCCCCCTAAGCCAAGAGGGCCTCTTCCTAGAAGAGGAAGGCTCAGGTGGATCAATAAGATCCATGGGTTCTTCCACATCAAGCATTGTTTCATCATCCTTTTCTTTTGGTTCCCTGGTGTCAGCTTCTTGAGAGCTCCTCAAAGCCAGAAGATTGTCCACCTTGTTGAGAGCCATATCTTCGTCAAAGGTGACATCATGACTAATCACGACTTCCCTTTGAATGGCTACATAGATTCTATTGCCCTTAGTATTTTCACTATAGCCCACGAAGATTCCTTTCTTTCCAGATGCACCCAATTTGTTCCTTTTCTCTTTTGGCACATGAAAATATACAGGGCTTCCAAAAATTATAAAATGAGATACGTTATGTTTCTTACAGGTGAACATTTCTTCAGGAGTATTGGAACTCAATGCTTGATGACGGCATTGGTTTTGTACATATACGGCGGGGTTTGCAGCTTCGGCCCATAAAACTTCAGAAGTCTTTGATCATGGAGCATATCACGGACAACTTCCACAATCGTGTTGTTCTTCCTTTCTGCCATACCATTCTGTTCAGGAGTATATGGTGTAGTAGTCTCCCCCTTAATGCCAACCTCTTTACAAAAGTCATGAAACTCGTTAGATTCATATTCAGTCCCATTATCAGTCGTTAATATCTTGATCTTCTTTCCAGTTTGATTCTTGATCAAGGCTTGAGATGTGTCACAAGACATGACACCTAGCGGACTTCCTCTGACCTAATATAATGAATCAACTCGAAACCCAAGAGTAAAGGCATCTTTAACATTATTTTTCCATATACGTACCTTGCCATCGTTGAAGGTGACCTTGTAGCCTTTGTCTTCCATTGCCGAGATGGACACCAGGTTCCTTTTTAGGTCAAGCACATATAATACATCCTGTAAGTGGATCATATTACCTTGATTCAATTTGACAGAGACATTGCCTACACCTTTCACGGGATATTTCATATTATCTCCAAGGAAAATTTCCAGGTTAGTTTCTTTCTCTATCAAATTATGGAGAACTTATTTATAACCAGTGAGGTGCCTTGAGGCACCATTATCAATAAGCCAATTTCCCAGCAAGTCCAGAGGAGTAGAGGAAGATAGAGCAGCTAGTAGATAATATTCATCCTGTTTATTGTTAACAGTGTTAGATTCATACCTGGAATTTCTAGCCTTCTTGAATGGTTGTCCTCTTCCTTGATTTCCAACAATCCTTTTACCTCTGCTATTAGATTTTCCATCCCTTTGATTTCCATGAGAGGGATTTTGATCATCATCCTGATGAGAGTTCCTTCTATGAGGGCATTCCCTTGCATAGTGACCTGCTTTATCGCAAATGTAACATCATCCTTTCCTTCCACCCTTAGGTCTAGCCTTTATTTTTTATTTAGTCCCAGAATTATTTCTTTTCTTAGCATGATAAGAAAAGGCAACAAGAGGACCTTTAGGCATGGGCATTTCTTGCTCTTCTATCCTTGTTTCTTCTTAAATGCGTCTTTCCATTAATTTCTTGAATCCAGGAATTATGTTATTGTTGAGAAGAGTAGTCCTGAACACGTACCATTCGGATGGTAATCCTCCAAGGGTCATCACTGCCATTTCCCTATCAATAATAATCTCCCCAATAGATAAGAGATCATTCTTGATCTCAGTGATTCTTAAGATATATGCTTGCATACTCTCATCTTTGCCCTTCTTAATTTCCTTCAGCTTATTTCTAAGAAACAAAACTTGATTTGCATCATTAACTTTAAATAAAATCACCAGTCTATCATAGATTTCCTTGGAGGTGTTCAGGTCGGAGATGTAGGCCACAAAGTGCTTGTCGATAGAGTCCCGGATGATCTTCTTTATTTTGACTTCATCGGTTTTCCATTTGTTCTTGGTAGCAGTGGGTGCATTTGATGGAGGCTCAACAATATTGCCTCTCACATGGTCCAACACTCCTTTTTCTTCTAAGGTTAGATCGAGAGACATCTTCCATCTGTGATAGTTAGACTTCTCACGGAGCTTGTCTTCGGTAGGGAAGAGCGTTGAGGACACCATAGTTCTTTTAAGATAGCCTTACCAATATTCTCTTCAGTGATTGCTCTTGCTCTTGCTCGGGCTTTGTCTTCACCTCAGCTCCAATACCATGTTAAGTTATGGTATGTTCTATGCTTATAGCAGTTTACTTATCTTTCTTATTATTATCCACAGATTAGCAATCACATGTACATAAAGTAAAGTGCAGATAGAACATTAAAAGATAGACAGAAAACAAGCCAAGATAAGAGACACAAGATGTGGTGGCTAGTCAGGGACAAACCCCAATGTGGGGAAACCCTTTGATCAAATCTTCCTTTATCTTCAATAATTCAGTAGAGATAAATAGTACATAAATCTGATTTACATCAGCAGCAGCAAACCCTAGATCAGCCAAACTAGGATAGACAATATCTTGCAAACCGACCGTCAGATCGGCTTGATTCCTTTAGCAAAAAATGCGGCCTTCAGAGGAGATCCAGATTCACCTACAATGCAGTTCTGAGGAGGGAGTCTGCTGGTCAACGTTGGTCAAACTTCTGATCTGCATTTGCAGCCCTAAATTCTACACCTTCCTTCCACACGTGTGAGAGAAGAGTCTCTTTTTGCGCAGTAGGAGAAGAGCCTCTTTTCTGCATAGGAGAGAAAGAGAGATGTGATGAGTTGAGTGAGTCCAAATGAGGAAAAGACCTCTTGTATTTATACACAACTGTTGATGATTGAATAGATGCGACTATTGGGTTTTGAGCCTACATGAGTTGCTGGTCGGCTTGATAATTATTCCATAATCAAAATAAATTCATATCTCCAGAAATACTTATCGGAATCGGATGATCTTTAGATCAATCCTACACCTCTCGATGAGAGGAATCTAATAAAAATATTATCAGCCATGAATAAGATGACACACATGGAGTCTGGCCCTAGTTTCCAATTTTAACAATCGGGCCCTACCCGAGAGAATGACCTAGAGAGACCCATTAGTAGTAATCTACCTAGGAAACGAGTACCCAAAATGAAACAAAGAGAGATGCTATAGGAGGAGGTTTTTACCAAGTGGATTAGGAAGGAAAGGAACAGAAAGGAGAAAGGGTTGATAAGAAAAAGTATGAATGGGAGTGCAATTAATTTCTTGAGAAATGTGATAGATAAGAGGCCTAGGGGTGTTTAACAATGATTACATCCCAAAATGAAGCTTCACTCAACTTTGTAAAGCATATTAATTATGGAAACCTTATGCGGCTAGTAAAATCCACAAGCCACTGGAGAAAGGTTAGGACTAGAAGGCAAGGTTTTCCTTCAACATTCAATGGGTAAGAGAAGGAGAGAAAGAGTAAGTTGAATAACACATCATGGGGCACGAAAAGACAAGAGAGGGGAAATAATGGGGTGGCTCAAAATGGTCAAGGTAGGTGCAAGTAGGAAGAGAAATCGCATGGCAAGTAGGAGAGAGAATTGACATAGGGAGACTAAGAGAGAACAAGAATGATGAACACGGGAATAGGAGATAGAAGTATTTTCTGACTATCTTTGACAATATCTCCAACCCAATGAGAAGTTTAGGGACAATCAATATTGATGTGACTAATAGTTTGGTTTTAGATAAGTTCATTTTGTGAAACCCTATATAATACACCGAGAGGAAGGTGTCTAGATCAATCTCTTTCAATGATATAACTAACCTAAGTGCTAGAAATGAGAGAGACGAGAACCAAAGAAAACTAACCTTGTGGCCCCAAAATCCCCCCTCTAGAGATGAGCATTCATCCATGAGAAAATTCCACATGATATAGAGCCTCTTAACAATACTCCAGATTTTGAAACCCTCCAATAATTAAACTCTCAATTGCTGCAGTGGTCTACGGATGGAGTACTTGTGCTTTGGAAAAGGCTATCTTAGCTCTTCTGACTCCACTATTACCCTATCAAAATGATTAGACATTTTCATCACATTAAACCCTCGTTGAATATCCTCTAGGTCATCCATATGTAGAAAAGCCTCCCTTGTGGTTCAGTATACCATCAAATAGTTGGAGTCAGGATGCTAAGGTAACAATGGTGGCCAATCTCTTGTTACCACGAGGTCTAGGGGTGTTAACAATAGAAAATATCGATTAATTCTAAGAAGCGAGTGAAGGTGAGAAGAAGAGAAGGAAGGAGAGGCAACGAAGGTAGGGATGAACTAGTGGAGGAAATAGATGTGAGAGGTAGTCAAGCTAGGACTGAAAAACTAAACCAAAGAGGTGAGAATCAACAACTCAGGAGCTTAGATAGTGACGGAAAGTAGAAAATGGTAACGATGCTAGTTTTGAACTAGGGAACGCAAGAGCCGAGTGGAAGGAGGAATTGAGGAAATGAGCCCATAGATGCAATCTATGGGATGTGACAACCAAGACCAAACTCCCCACTAGGAAAAGGAGAGGCAAGGTGATTGGTCCCATTAAAGGAGAAGTCTTCTTGAGTTGAGCCCTAACCGAGAGAATGACCTAGAGAGACCCGTTAGTAGTAATCTACCTAGGAAAGGGGTGCCCAAAATGAAATAAAGGGAGATGCTATAGAAGGAGGTTTTCACCAAGTGGATTAGGAAGGAAAGGAACATAAAGGAGAAAGGGTTGATGAGAAAAATTATGAATGGGAGTGCAATTAATTTCTTGAGAAATGCGATAGATAAGAGGCCTAGGGGTGTTTAACAATGATCACATCCCAAGATGAAGCTTCACTCAACTTTGTAAAGCATATTAATTACGGAAACCTTATGAAGCTAGTAAAATCCACAAGCCATTAGAGAAAGGTTAGGACTAGAAGGCAAGGTTTTCCTTCAACATTCAATGGGTAAGGGAAGGAGAAGAAGAGTAAGGTGAATAACACGTCATGGGGAAGGAATGGGTTGGCTCAAAATGGTCAGGGTAGGTGCAAGTAGGAAGAGAAATCGCGTGGCAAGCAGGAGAGAGAACTGACATAGGGAGACTACGAGAGAACAAGAATGATGAACAAGGGAATAGAAGATAGAAGTATTTTCTGACTATCTTTGACAATAGATCCAACCTAATGAGAAGTTTAGGGACAATAAATATTGATGTGACTAATAGTTGGGTTTTAGGTAAGTTCATTTTGGGAAACCCTATGCAATACACTGAGAGGAAGGTGTCTAGATCAATCTCTTTAATGAGATAACAAACTTAAGTGCCAGAAATGAGAGAGACGAGAACCAAAGCAAACTAACCTTGTGGCCCCAACATTTCCGCCCTAGAGATGAGCGTTCATCCTTGAGCAAATTCCACATGATATAGAGCCTCTTAATAATACTCCAGATGCTGAAGCACTGAGCTTGAAATACTAGGCATTGGAGTTTCTGCTGATGTACCTAGATGGACCCAAGATGCCCTAAACCTTGCCTTGACATTGTTTAATGGATGATACCTTATTACAAAGCTTAGATGGGGATGGCTATCACTGAGATCACATGGGAGGGACAGTACATCGATATTTGATGCCAATGCTTTCTTTTAGAGGTGCTACTTCACTCCCACATGTTTGCAAAGAGTGAGGATTCTATTGGATGATGTCATGGTGGTGGAGGCACCATTTGGAGATGTATGCATGCAATTGAGGACTTTCTTGGAGTAAGGAGCACTCTTGGACCCTTGTCTTAGTTCTTTGTTGCCTTACTGCATATTCTATACGATGATGTAATGGTGGAGACTCCTTTTCTGCGACAAGTGTCAGATATTTTTGGCATTTTGTTATATTCTCGAGTTATTTCAAGGTCAACTTGTGAACTTTGATCTAGTTGAATGCTTAGGTAAACACTTTTAGTGGTTTTCTTTTAATATTAATATAATCAGGCTTGGTTGTCCTTATATAAATAGAGAGGGGCCTTATTCACTTTTCATCATCATTCATAGTCGCACTTCTCTCTCTTTGGGAAGTGTGCATTAGATTTTTCCTATTTTCTACTTTCACGAAATGTAGATCTATGGTGAAATTTTGCATGATATATTGTGCAAATTATGGTTTCTGCATGTGCTATAGTTAAAATTGTTCTTTGTCTAGAAATTGTGATCCTCTGTGCCATGTGAAATTGTTTTCTTTGAACCCTTTAAGAGAAATCCCAGTTTTACATATCTCAAATCTAAAATATCCCTATTAGGGAAGCCACTAGGGTTTGTAAGTAGAGGATTTACACCTCTCACCCTCTTAAACAAGGTTGTCGTCATTGAATTTTTCCTAGGTAACTCCATTGTACATTTCCATCAAGGAACTAGTCTAGGTGGTGGTGATAAAGGCTTCTGATTTTACAAATTCCTCTTTCTTCTCTCTTGTTTTCAAGATATCTAGGGTTAGGGCCTCTTTGAAATATTGCTAAAAGTAATTTAATTTGATGTGTTCATTCCCTCTAAGTAGGAATTGCATTAAATATTTATTAAAAAGAAAAATCTAGCAATTTTTGCATTTTAAAACCTTATTTGTAGGGCTGATGTCATCACTATATTGTTGTTCTCTACATGTTTCAGCCATAACATCTCAATCGAAAACCCTTAGCTTTGCATATCTGATCGATAGTCTTGATTCTTTGTTGATTAATCACTATAAGATTGTTTCTTGTGGCTGTTATATGACATCACACGCCCTATCACTGAATATTTGTCAAACCCTAACTCATAACATCCCTATTCTTTGCTTAAGTGGTCTAGGGATGGAATGTTGAAATGTGTATCTTGGGAGGTACTCTCACAACCCCCGAGGTATTGGGTTTGTGATAAGTTGACCCACAAAAATGAATCTTTGTGGGAAATGTACCTAAGTGGTGGGCTTTGCACCCAAAGTCATGGACGGAAGACCCAAGGAGGAAATGATTGTTTATTCATTTCAAGCATGAGTGACAACCTTGAAGGGATATGGGGCACCTAGGGCTTCAATAGAGTGGCAAAAAATAAATGAAAATAATTTTTATTCCTTATGAAAATGGTGTTTAAGCATGTTGACTTAGGTCGGCTTGGTTTTGGAGACATTACCCTTGGTGAAAAGTCATTCGACCATGAACACTATAAGGAGTAAATATGAGCTCGTTCAGGATCAATCAAGGAGTGAAAGAGGGGCAAGGGCAGTGAAGCCGGAGGAAGGATTCCAGTTCTAGTGAGTGCATTTACAGAGAGGAAGAGGAGCCATAGTGAGGTTGGCGCAGAGCAGCACAGTAGCATATAGAGGAAATTTCAAAATTGGTGGGGAGAAGCAAAGATTCAGTGCCAGAAGCTGGGCATAGGTTCCAAAGGCTAGGAGAGACATTTTCCCAGACAACATCTGACTAGATGGCTTGAGGAGAAGTTATTTCAAGATGAGTCCAGGAGAAATTGCACTAGGGTTACAGAGTGAATGCACAGATCCAGTTTGGACGGCTCAATTTGAGCTGAGTTCAGAGCTAGGATTTGCCTGTGGAGTGAATAAATTCCTCACTAGATTTTCTTACCAGTTTTCCTCTATAGGATTGCTAGTTTCGGCATCCAATTGCACTCAGATTATTTCATTGCCACATAATAAAAAAGCCCTCAACTGCTGCACCGGTTTCCCAAGTTGGTTTTTTCTGGGAGATTGGTCCAAAACTAACTATGTAAATTTATGTGTGTGTGCTAGCATTTCTTCCAATGTTTCTTCTTCTACAATTTTATTTTGTAGGTTGTAGTGTAATTGATTTAGTATTTGCTATAGAAAATAGTAAATAAACCGTTAAAAATTAATTTAACAATTAGGAGAATTATTTCCAATCACTGCAATGGGTTGCCGAATTTTCACATCTAGAACTTTTTGCATGTTAAAACCCTATTTCTAGGGCTAATATCATCACTATTTTGTTGTTTTCTACATGTTTTAGCCTCAACCTTGCATATCTAATTGATAGTCTTGATCCTTTGTTGACTAATCATTGTAAGACGGTTTCTTATGGTTATATGACATCAAATTCCCTATCATTGAATATTTGTCAAACCCTAACTTAGAGCAGCCCTTTTCTTTGCTTAATTGGTCTAGGGATGGAGTAAAATCCATAAGCCACTAGAGAAAGGTTAGGACTAGTAAAAATCCATAAGCCACTAGAGAAAGGTCAGGACTAGTAAAAATCCATAAGCCACTAGAGAAAGGTTAGGAGTAGAAGGCAAGGTTTTCCTTCAACATTCAATGGGTAAGGGAAGGAGAAGAAGAGTAAGGTGAATAACACATCATGGGGCGACAAGAGAGGGGAAAGAATGGGGTGGCTCAAAATGGTCAGGGCAAGTGGAAGTAGGAAGAGAAATCACATGGCAAGCAGGAGAGAGAACTGACATAGGGAGACAAAGAGAGAACAAGAATGGTGAACAAGGGAATAGGAGATAGAAGTATTTTCTGACTATCTTTGACAATACCTCCAACCCAATGAGAAGTTTAGGGACAATCAATCTTTATGTGACTAATATTTGGGTTTTAGGTAAGTTCATTTTGGGAAACCCTATACAATACACCGAGAGGAAGGTGTCTAGATCAATCTCTTTCAATGGGATAACTAACCTAAGTGCTAGAAATGAGAGAGAGGAGAACCAAAGCAAACTAATCTTGTGGCCCCAACATTTCCCCCCTAGAGATGAGCATTCATCCTTGAGAAACTTCCACATGATACAGAGCCTCTTAACAATACTCCAGATGTTGAAACATTGAGCTTGAAATACTAGTCATTGGACTTTTCGATGATGTACCTAGATGGACCCAAGATGCCCCAAACCTTGCCTTGACCTTGTTTAATGGATGACACCTTATTTCGAAGCCTAGATGGGGATGGCTATCACCGAGATGACATGGGAGGGATAGTACATCCATATTTGATGCCAATGCTTTCTTTTAGAGGTGCCATGTCACTCCCACATGTTTGTAAAGAGTGAGGTAGGGATTCTATTGGATGATGTCATGGTGGTGGAGGCACCATTTGGAGATGTATGCATGCAATAGAGGACTTTCTTGGAGTAAGGAGCACTCTTGGACCCTAGTCTAGGTTCTTTGGTGCCTTATTGCATATTCTGTAGGATGATTTAATGGTGGAGGTTCCTTTTCTAGGACAAGTGGGATATTTTTGGCATTTTGTTATATTCTCGAGTTATTTCAAGGTTAATTTGTGAACTTTGGCCTAGTTGAATGCTTAGGTAAACACTTTTAGTGTTTTTCTTTTAATATTAATATGATAAGGCTTGGTTACACTTATATAAATAGAGAGGGGCCTTATTCACTTTTCATCATCATTCATTGTCGCACTTCTCTCTCTTTGGGAAGTGTGCATTAGATTTTGCCTATTTTCTACTTGCACGAAATGTAGATCTATGGTGAAATTGTTGTTGGAGGTGGATTTTTGCTTGAAGTTAGCTTCTTGAGATTGATTGAGGAGATTCTTGTGGAATTTTTTTAACTTTATTTCTCATCTTCTATATTTTGCATGCTATATTGTGAAAATTATGGTTTCTGCATGTGCCATAATTAAAATTGTTGTGTTTATCTAGATATTGTGATCCTCTATGTTGATTTGAAGTAGCATCATATGTGCTCTAGCCATGAAAATTGGTGGAGAGGCTAAAGCACATGAGATCTCCAAGACCCAGAAATGATTTGGGAGATATTAAAGTAATTAATATTTTTAATGGAATTCCTAAGTCTAAACTTAGGAAAAATAAAATATTAATGGGTATTAATATAAAATTGGGTTAGAAGGTTCCAAAGTTCATGGATCAAACCAAATCTAATCTTATCCGTTGATTAGAGATTTAATCTCGGCCCTTGAAGGACCAATGAGAAAAGTATAAGAAGTGGCTTGAGGGTTAGTTGGAGAACACACCAAGATTGATCAGTCAGTTCGATTTTCTGGAGCGGGGTTTGCTGAGAGAAATCGAATAAGTTATCTGAGTTGCAGTGAGGGGCAGTGAATACTTAGCAGAGAGGTAGAGTTAGTATCAGAGAGATAGCGCAAATCCTGGATAGGTTGACGCAGAGGCAGTCGGGTGCTACGTAGAGGTAGCTGGGAGTTGCGAAGAGCCAGAAGAGGCCAGCGTGGGTGACGCAGAGGCTCTTAGGGCTGACGGAGAAGCTTCAGTAGCTGCACAGAGGCTAGCAGAGCTGACGCAGGGACAAGAGGCAACACTAGGAGGACTTTAGTGGGGCAGACTGGGTGTTGGTGATTCGAGAAGGGTGATGCAGTCCCTACAAAGTGACAGAGCAGTGGAAGCTGCAATTGTTGCTGTGGGATCGTTCATCTAGTGATTAATCAGCCATAATATATGTCTCCAAGGAGAGGTACTACTGCCAAGGGAATTCTCTATTGGGAGAGCCATTTCTGGCACCCTAGTTGTGTTTTGAAAACTACATAATAATAGAACCCTCTAAATAGTTGCACTGGTTTTCCCGCATTGGGTTTTTCTGGGGACATTGGTCCAAAAATAATAGTGTCACTTGTGTGCTTGTTTTCTTTCAGTTGATGATCTGTAGTTGTTGATATTTTACTTGTGTTTCTTTTCAGTATTTACATGGTAAATAACTTGTTAAGTAATTAAACAAGTAGAAGAAATAAACGAGACAACACAGGAAGAATTTATAACTGGTTAAACTTAGAAATTCCAACATGGAATCAGAGCGTGGTTGCAAATCACAGGAAAACTGAAGGCATTAGCCGAGCAGAGTATTTGCAGCAGATTTAGTTGTCCCAAGTGACAGAGTTGATCCTTGCAGAAGGCGACAGAGGAAGGAATGATACAGAGGGACTGCATCATCATTTTGAGCCAGAGAAAGGCAGCGTAGAGGCTAAGGTAGGCGGAATCAAGCTAAGGCAGAGGCTAGGAGGGTTGATGAAGTTGGATGGGGGAGCTGATTTTCCAGTGTCGGGATTGCACAGAGCCAAGTGGCTCAATCCTTCAGTTGCTAGGGTATAGGAGGCTATGGGTAATTTGCAGAGCGAAGCTAGTGGGGTACTGTGGTCAGAATAATACCTAATAGGGAAAGACCAAGGTGGAGGGAGTTGCTGCCAACGTGGACTTCTAGCCAAGGAATCAGGATCAGTGGTGTAGTTGCACAGACGATCGGAGTGGGGCAACTTGATGTTGGCAGAGGGATTTCTAGAAGAGAAATCGAGACTGAGAGGGAGTCGAACCGAGAACTTCCAGACAGGAAGTTGAGAGGCTCAACAGGAATTGAACAGAAGACTTCTAGGAGGGAAGTAGAGAGACTCGAAGGAGTTGAAACAAGAGCAGCGAGATAGCCGTGAGTGGGCTGAGGGATCAAGATAGGCTGGACAGAGCCTCCAATTTTGTGGTTTGGAAGTCCAGGATCTTGTCCATTCTAGATAGACATAGCCTCAAGGGGTTCTTCGCGAGAGTGATAGTTGTCCCAGTTGACTCGGTAGCTAATGAAAGATACGAGGAGGCAATTGCGAAGGCTAAGTGCATCATCCTTGATGGGGTCAATGATCATGTGGTACCACATATTGCCAAGAAAGAAACAGCAAAGGAGATGTGGGATGCCTTGAAGACATTGTACCAGCATACTTTTGTGCAAAGGAAGATGCTCCTAGAGAATCAGCTAAGGGCATACCAGATGCAGAAGGGAGAGAAGATAGATGTCTTCCTCAGTCGCTTGAAGGAGATCCATGACCAACTAACTTCCATAGGGGCCACGCTAGATTAGGAATTGATGGTGAGGACCGCATTGAATGCAGTTTTTGAGGATTGGGAGGTATTTGTCCAAAGCATACTGGGCAAGATGAGTCTTCCAAATTGGGAAGAACTGTGGGTGGCTCTACGTTAAGAAGAGATCAGACGGTTGACCAAGGTGGGGAGTAGCGGCAAAGGGGTTAGAATCAAGAAGGAGGAAGAAGAGGATGCGGCTCTAGCATCTGCGGGAAACCAGGAGAAGAGGAAGAAGAAGGACCTCTCCAAGGTCAAGTGCTTCCATTGTGGGGAATTGGGTCATTTTGTGAACCGATGTCCTAGGAAGAAGAGTAAGGGAGAGGCTTCAGACTCGAAGGCAGCGCCTGCAAAGATGGAGAAAGAAGTCGAGGAGGAGGACGATTGTGCCATGAGTGCTCATGTGCCACTTGAGAAGAAGTGGGGAGACATCGAGCTATAGTGAAGAGGAATACAGTCGATGAGGGGCAGGATCCTTGAGGTACCCAACCTCTTGGATTATACCTTGCTATGGGAGCCCCAAAGAGGAGTGCAAGACTGGCGGATGTCGGTAGAGACGGATGCGAATGGAGCGGCAAAGAGTGTTATAGTGTAGGAGTCCCGGGACAACGCGAGACTAGCAGGTTGCAATAGTGCAAGAGTCACGGGAGCGTTGCACCAGTGTAGGATGGCACAGAGAGGTGTGCAATGGTGCGAGATGTAGGGATTTGTTGCAGTAACGCAGAGGTCAGTAGAGGGAGCACTTGTTAGCGGCAGAGGGAGCTTCAACATCAGGAGTGTTTCTAGCCTGACAGGGATGTCAGATGTTGGGTGGATCAATTACTTACTTCTTAGTAATTGAGTTGCAGTGCATTAGAAGTATGCAGTAGCACGATGCAGCATGATGAGAGGGGATGTCGTGTAGTAGCAGTATGTAGTAACATGATGCAGCATGATGAGAGGGGATGCAGTACAGTTGCAATGCTGGGAGGATGGAACAGCAGTAGCACTGATGCAGCAGTGGCAGTAGCAGGGCCATGGGCAACAGTACAGTATGCAGCAGTGCAAAGGATGTTGGGCAGGAAGGCCTAGCATCAAGACAGGGACCGATGCTGGATAATCAGGGTGATGCTCAGTGTGGAGTATTACTAGAGCACAGTCCTCGCTAAGAGGGAGTGTTGACTTGAGGTAGCATCGGATGTGCTCTAGCCATGAAAATTGGTGGAGAGGCTAAAGCACATGAGTTCTCCAAGACCCAAAAATCGTTTGGGCAGATTCTAGCTGGTTTGGGAGATATTAAAATAATTAATATTTTTAATGGAGTACCTAAGTCTAAACTTAGGAAAAATAAAATATTAATGGGTATTAATATAAAATTGGGTTAGAAGGTTCCAAAAGTCATGGATCAAGCCAAATCTAATCTTAGCAATTGATTAAAGATTTAATCTCGGTTGTTGAAGGACCAATGAGAAAAGTATAAGAAGAGACTTGAGGGTCAGTTGGAGAACACACCGAGATTGATTAATCAATTTGATATCCTGGAGCGGGGTTTGTTGAGAGAAATCGAACAAGTGATTTGAGTTGCAGTGAGGGGCAATGAATACATAGCATAGAGGCAAAGTTAGTACTAGAGAGACAGTGCAGAGCCTAGAGAGGTTGACGCAGAGATAGCTGGGTGCTACGGAGAGGCAGCTGGGAGCTGCACAGAGCTAGAAGAGGCCAACATGGGTGATGCAGAGGGTCTGAGGGCTGATGCAGAAACTTCAGTAGCTATGCAGAGGCTAGTAGAGCTGACACAGGGCCAAGAGGCATCGCTGGGAGGATTTTCGTGGGGCAGATTGGGTGTTGGTGATCCGGGAAGGGTGACGCAATCCCTACAGAGTGACACTAAGCAGTGGAAGGTGCAATTGTCACTATGGGATTGTTCATTTGGTGACTAATCAGCCATAATATCTGTCTCCAAGGATAGGTACTACCATCGAAGGCATTCTTTATAGGGAGAGCCATTTCTGGCACCCTAGATGTATTATGAAAACTGCTTAATAATAGAACCCTCTGAATAGCTACAACAGTTTTCTTGCATTGGGTATTTCTGGAGACATTGGCCCAAAAATAACGATGTCACTTGTGTGCTTGTTTTCTTTCAGTTGATGATCTGTAGATGTTGATACTATACTAGTGTTTATTTTTAGTATTTACATGGTAAATAACTTGTTAAGTAATTAAACAAGTAGGAAGAAATAAACTAGACAGTACAGGAAGAATTTCTAACGGGTTAAACTTAGAAATTCCAACACTCTATGCCATGTGAAATTGTTTTCTTTGAACCCTTTAAGAGAAATCCCAGTTTTGCATCTCTCAAATCTCAAATATCCCTATTAGGGAAGCCGCTAGCGTTTGTAAGAAGAGGATTTATACCTCTCACCCTCTTAAACAAGGTTGTCGTCATTAAATTTTGCCTAGGTAACTTGTTAAAATTGGCAACTAGGGCCAAACTCAATGTGGGTCATATTATTTATGGCAGCCGATATTTTTATTGGATCCCTCTCATTGAGAGGTGTAGGATTGATCTAAAGATCATCCGACTCCAATAAGTATTTATGAAGTTATGAATTAATTTATGTTGTGGACAAATTGTTAAGTCGGCCAGCAACTTATGTAGGCTCAGAAGCCCAACAGTCATGTCTATTCAACCTCTACGTTTTCGTATAAATAGAAGAGGACTTCAAGTCATTTCTACACACACTTGAATCTCTTCCTCTCTCTACTTGTCTTTCGGTTTTAGTAGGAGGAGAGATCCTAAGGAAAAGCTGGAAAAGCTGGAATTGCCGAAAAAGTCGAAACTACCGGAAATTATCGGAAAAGCCGAAAAAGCTGGATCTGCTGGAAAATCCAAAAAAGCCGGAAAAGCTGGAAATACCAAAAAAGCTAGAAGAGCTAGAAATACCGGAAAAGCCAGAAAAGCCGGAAAAGCCAGAACTGCCGGAAAAGCCAGAACTGCCGGAAAATCTGGAAACGCCGGAAAAGTCAGAAATACCAGAAAAGCTAGAAAAGCCAAAAAAGTTGAAAGCCGGAAAGTCGGAAAGCCGGAAAAGCCGAAAATGTCAGAACTGAACTATTGGAAAGGTCGGAACTGCCGGGAAAGCCGAAACTACTAGGAATTGCCGAAACAGCTGGAGCATCTGTCTCTGAAGGAAGGTAGCATGATGTATGAGATCATGGGTAGCATAATAAGCAGCATGATAATATGAGCATGGGCAACATAATGATGCATGATGATATGAGCATGGGCAGCATAATGATGAATGAGATCATGAGCATGGGCAACTTGATGATGAATAAGACCATGGAAGATGCAGCATGATGAGCAACATGAAGATGACAACAACTCAGTCATCAAGGTTCAACATATGTGACAGTACAGCAAGGTGTCACACCGTAATGTGCAACAAATAGATGAGATGCAACACTATGATAGGTGAACGAGTCACCTTAGAGAATCAGTTGAAGCAATATGTCTTCAACTGATCTCATGCCGATATCAAAGTCAAGTGATTGACTTCTATTGTATGTACTATCTCTCTCACTTTCTCTGCTGAAATTTGAAGAACATAAAAGAAGAATTGATCAAGGGTTTCCCCACATTGGGGTTTGTCCCTGGCTAGCACTACATCTTGTGTCCTCTTGTCTTGGCTTGTCTTCTATGATTTATATTTATGTTCTATTTGCATTTTACTTTACGCTGATGTGATTGCTAATGTGGAAAAGAAATTGAAATAAATTTCTCTAGCATAGAACATACCTAAAATTAACATGGTATCAGAGCTGAGGTGAAGAAAATGCCCAAGCAAGAGTGAAAGAGCAATCACCAAAGACAATAGGGACAAGACAAAAGGATCAATGGGTTCCACATCTCTCTTCTAAGTTCACAAAGGGTGAAGTTGAAGTAGAACATATTATTAGAATGGCGTAGAGGAAGTTTCTGATGGCCCATCTAAAGATCACTTCATTGGGAAGTTCAGATCTAAGGGTGGAAGAAAAGGCGGATGCCTTGGTTGCAATAAGTTTGGCCATTATGCGAAGGAGTGTCCAAAGGTAATGCAGGTCATCAAGGAAATGGTCGACTCTTCAAAGAAAGCAAGGAACCCCGAATCACTTTTATGTACCTGATCGCAAGAAGAACCTGGTTTCCATCTTGGAAATGGAAGTCAAAAGTTTCAGGGTGGCACTCATCGATGGAAAGGTACGTGTTTGGAAATAGAATTTTCAAAGATGTTTTTGAGTTCAGGGTTGTATCAAATTGCAGGAGGTCCACTGGGGACCATGTCCATTGTCACGTAGCACCGAAGGTCTATGAGTCAGATGGTGACAGGGATGCATAAATTCAAAAGGAGCATGAAAGTACATGTCTAAGATGTACCGAAGGAAAATCTTACAAGGGGACCATTCCCCTCATGTAGCAGGTCCACAGGTCTAGAACAACCCAAGGGGTCTGAGATTGATAATCAGGAATCTTGCATATGGAGGTGGAAGAAAGCCCTCTATGGCTTGAAGCAAAACACCTCGGGCCTAGTATGAGATGATCGATAGTTGTCTGATAAAGTTGAGATTCACTAGGAGTGAAACAAATCCAAACCATCCGAAGGTTGTGGATGATAGACCTCTCATACCAACACCTTATGAGAACGACCTACTTCTAGCAGGTGTAGAGGCTCTCATTTGCAGAAGTAAGAGGGAGTTGGATTCCAGATGTGGAATGGTGAACTGCAAGCCTGTGACTATCTCGAGGATCTTAACTTTCAGAAGTTATATGGTAGTGATTTCGAACTAGATTTGGGAAATGCCTCTGAATCTCATAAACTCATTCGCGTTGATGTTCTTGGTGAACTTCGTCCGAACATATGTTTTTCAGTTAGCATGGTGAGCTCATATTTGGTTGAACCTCAATGGATTGGTGCCAAGAATCTTCTGAGATGTCTTCGGGGCACATTCTCTCATGGATTGAGATACACTGCCAGAAATATGAAACTGCATGATTATTCGAACGGTGATTGGGCAGGCAGTGTGGAGGGTCACTAGAGCACTTCTTAGCGTTGTTTCTCTTTGGATTCTGCTTTGATATCATAGATGAGCAGGGAGCAGAAGTCAGCTATTATAAGCACTGCTGAGACCGGATACATATCTACGAGTATGATCTTGTATGAAGCTGCTTGGTTGGGAAGCTCTTCAAGTGAGCTGTTTGTACCACTGTGATTCTCTGTGACAACTAGAGGTGGGATTTGATTATTGAGGAATCCCGTATTCGACAATTGCTCGAGCAGACAGACATCAGATACTACCTTATCTGGGATATGGTAAGTCTAAGAGCAAGGAAGCTCCATCGCTATGAGATGATGTACTGGTCGCTACACTTTGTCTAAGCCCCGGGGGAAAGATCAAATCTGTGATTTTCCCGAACGACTTGGAGTCATCAAGAGACCCTTGTACAAGGGTCCTGCATGTTGTATACATTGAGCTCTAGGAGCTCCGGGGGCTTGTGGTTCTTACTGGAGCAACATACGACCATAGGGTGACTCACCCTCCCGTGGTAGTGCACACTGGGATAGGATGATTCGCTCTCCTGTGGACAAGATGATTCGCTCTCTTGTGGGATAGGATGATTCTCTCTCTTGTGGATAGGATGATTCACTCTCTTGTGAACATGATGATTTGCTCTCTTGTGGGACAAGATGATTCGCTCTCTTGTGGGACAGGATGATTTGCTCTCCTGTGTAGCAGGATGATTAATTCTCCTGTGAGGTCTGGATGATGTGTTCTCCATGATGATTGTGTAGCAGGATGATTAATTCTCTTGTGAGGTTTGGATGATGTGTTCTCCATGACGATTGTGTAGCAGGATGATTAATTCTCCTGTGAGGTTTGGATGATGTGTTTTCCATGATGATTGTGTAGCAAGATGATTAGTTCTGCTGTGAGGTCTAGATGATGTGTTCTCCATGATGATTGTGTAGCAGGATGATTAGTTCTCCTCTGAGGCTTGGATGATGTGTTCTCCATAGCAATTGTGTAGCAAGATGATTAGTTCTCCTGTGAGGACAAGATTGATTAATTTCTCCTGTCGAGGCATCCTATCCATGCAGTCTGGGACTCATGGGAAGCACCTGTCATCTGATCAATGGGCAGGGAAATGAGGATAGGGACCATAGTAGTACCGATGGATGCATCGTTGTGTTTACTATACTCCTTATGCTAGGATGACCTTCATTGATCTGAGATCAATGATACTGGTCTCGGACCATTGGTAGGAGTTGTACCCACTATGACACTGACTTCGGATTGGTTGAGGACTAGTCTGGGACCAGTGGTACATACTCTGAGACTGATTTCGAGTCAATAGAGTATTGGTCTATGACCAGTGGTAGGAGTTGTATCCACTATGACACTGACTTCAGGTCGATTGAGGATTGGTCTAGGACCAGTGGTGCATACTCTGAGACTGAATTTGAGTCAGTAGGGTACCAGTCTGGGACCAGTGGTAGGAGTTGTACCTACTATGACACTGACTTCGGGTCGGTTGAGGACTAGTCTGGGACCAATGGTACATACTGTGAGATTGACTTCGAGTTAGTAGAGTACTGGTCTAGGACCAGTGGTAGGAGCTGTACTTACTATGACACTGACTTTAGGTCGGTTGAGGACTGGTCTCGGACTAGTGGTACACACTCTAAGACTGACTTCGGGTCAGTGGAGAATGGTATGACACATTCTCCATCAATTCTTCTTCTTCATGGTTCAGCGGAGCTAAGTTGAGTAGAGCAAAGCTAGCAGAGCTGAGCAGAGTAGAGAAGAGCTGAGCAGAGTAGAGTAGAGCCAATAGAGCTAAGCAGAGGAGAGCGGAGCCAACAGAGCCAGCAGAGCTGAGCAAAGAAGAGTAGAGCTAGCAGAGCCAACAGAGCCAAGCAAAGCTAAGCTGAGCAGAGTACAGCCAGCAAAGCTTAGCAGAGCTAGTAGAGCTGAGTAGAGTAGTGCAGGGCACTGATAGCAGAGATAGTAAAGTTGGACATATGGATCAGCGGATGGAGTTCTCCCTAGTTGAGAGGGAGTGTTAAAATTGGCAACTAGGGCCAAACTCAATGTGGGTCATATTATTTATGGCATATGATAGTTTTATTTGATCCCTCTCATTGAGAGGTGTAGGATTGATCTAAAGATCATCCGATTCTGATAAGTATTTATGAAGTTATGAATTTATTTATGTTATGGACAAATTGTTAAGTCGGCTAGCAACTTATGTAGGCTCAGAAGCCCAACAGTCATTTTTATTCAACCTCTACATTTTAGTATAAATAGAAGAGGACTTCAAGTCATTTCTACACATACTTGGATCTCTTCCTCTCTCTACTTGTCTTTGGGTTTTAATAGGAGAGATCCTAAGGAAAAGCTGGAAAAGCCAGAAAAGCCGAAACTGCCAGAAAAGCCGAAATAGCCAGAAAAACTGGAAAAGCTAGAATTTCCAGAAAAGCTAGAAAATCTAGAAAAGCTGGAACTACCAAAAAAGCCGGAATTGCCAGAAAAGCCAGAAAAAACAGAAAAGTTAGAAATATCAAAAAAGTAAGAAATGCCAAAAAAGCTGGAAAAGTCGGAACTGGTGGAAAAGCCAGAAATGCCAAAAAAGCTAGAAACACCGAAAAAGCCAAAAACATCCGAAAAGCCAAAAAAGCCAGAAAAGCTAGAACTGTCGGAACTGTCGGAACTGCCGGAAAAGCTGGAACTACCAGGGATTGCCGAAATAGCCAGAGCATCTGTCTCTGAAGGAAGGCAACATGATGTATGAGATCATGGGCAGCATAATAAGCAGCATGATGATATGAGCATGGGCAGCATAATGAAGCATGATGATATGAGCATGGGCAGCATAATGATGAATGAGATCATGAGCATGGGCAGCTTGATGATGAATAAGACCATGGAAGATGCAGCATGATGAGCAACATGAAGATGAGAACAACTCAGTCATCAAGGTTCAACACATGTGACAGTGCAGCAAGGTGTCACACAGTAATGTGCAACAAAAAGACGAGATGCAGCACTATGATAGGTGAATGAGTCACCTTAGAGAATCAGTTGAAGCAATATGTCTTCAACTGATCTCATGCCGATATCAAAAGTCAAAGTGATTGACTTCTATTGTAAATGTACTATCTCTCTCACTTTCTCTGCTAAACTTTGAAGAACATAAAAGAAGAATTGATCAAGGGTTTCCCCACATTGGGGTTTGTCCCTAGCTAGTGCCACATCTTGTGTCCTCTTGTCTTGGCTTGTCTTCTGTGATTTATATTTATGTTCTATCTGCATTTTACTTTATGTTGATGTGATTGCTAATGTGGAAAAGAAATTGACATAAATTGCTCTAGTATAGAACATACCTAAAATTAAATAACTCCATTGTATGTTTCCATCGAGGCACTAGTCTAGGTGGTGGTGATAAAGGCTTTTGATTTTACAAATTTCTCTTTCTTCTCTCTTAAATTCAAGATATCTAGGGTTAGGGCCTCATTGAAATATTTCTAAAGTAATTTTATTTGATGTGTTCATTCCCTCTAAGTAGGAATTGCATTAAATATTTATAAAAAATCAAAATCTAGCAATTTTTGCTCTTAAAAGCTTATTTGTAGGGCTGACGTCATCACTATATTGTTGTTTTCTACATGTTTCAACCATAACATCTCAATCAAAAACCCTTAGCTTTGCATATCTAATCGATAGTCTTGATTCTTTGTTGATTAATCACTACAAGATTGTTTCTTGTGGCTGTTATATGACATCACATACCCTATCATTGAATATTTGTCAAACCCTAACTCATAGCATCCCTATTCTTTGCTTAAGTGGTATAGGGATGGAATGTTGAAATGTGTATCTTGGGAGGTACTCTCACAACCCCTGGGGTATTGGGTTTGTCATAAGTTGACCCATGAAAATGAATCTTTGTGGGAAATGTACCTAAGTGGTGGACTTTGTACCCAAAGTTGTGGACAAAAGACCCAAGGAAAAAATGATTGTTTATTTAGTACAAGCATGAGTGACAACCTTGAAGGGATAAGGGGTACCTAGGTCTTCAATGGAGTCGCAAAAAATAAACGAAAATAATTTTTATTCCTTATGAAAATAGTGTTTAAGCATGTTGACTTAGGTCTGCTTGGTTTTGGAGACATTACCCTCGGTGAAAATTCATTCCACAATGAACACGATAAGCAGTAAAGATGAGCTCGTTCAGGATCAATCGAAGAAGTGAGGGAGGGGCAGGGACAGTGAAGCTGGAGGAAGGATTCCAATTCTAGTGAGTGCACTTATAGAGAGGCAGAGGATCCATAGTGAGGTTGACGCAGAGCAGCGCAGTAGCCTATAGAGGCAATTTTGAAATTGGTGGGCAAAAGCAAAGTTTCAGTGCCAGAAGCTGGGCAGAGGTTCAAGAGGCTAGGAGAGACATTTTTCTAGACAATAGCTGACCAAATGGCTTAAGGAGAGGTTGTTTCGAGCTGAGTGTAGTAGAAACTATGCTAGAGTGACTACACAGATCTAGTTTGGATGACTCAATTGGAGCTGAGGTCAGAGCCCGGATTTGCCTGTGGAGTGAGGAAATTCCTCACTAGATTTTCTTACCAATTTTCCTCTATAGGATTGCCAGTTTCTGCATCCAGTTGCACTCAGATTATTTCCCTACTGCATAATAATAAAACCCTCAATTGCTGCATCGTTTTTCCCAAGTTAGGTTTTTCCGGGGACATTGCTCCAAACATAACCCTTTACACTAGGGCTAACATAAACACTATATGTTGCTTTCTACATGTTTTAGCCTCAACCATACATATCTAATTGATAGTCTTGATCCTTTGTTGACAAATCATTGTAAGGCAGTTTCTTATGGTTATATGACATCAAATTCCTTATCATTGAATATTAGTCAAAACCTAACTTATAGCAGCCCTTTTCTTTGCTTAAGTGGTCTAGGGATGGAGTACTTATGCTTTGGAAAAGACTATCTTAGCCCTTTTGACTCCACCAATACCCTATCAAAATGATTAGACATTTCCATCACCTTAAACCCTCCTTGCTTAATATCCTCTAGGTCATCCATATGTATAAAATCCTCCCTTGTGGTTCAATGTACCACTAAATAGTTGGAGTTAGGATGCTAAGGTAACAGTGGTGGCCAATCTCCTATTACCACGAGGTCTGAATCTGTTAACAATAGAAAATATCGATGAAGTCTAAGAAGCGAGTGAAGGTGAGAAGAAGAGAAGGAAGGAGAGACAACAAAGGTAGGGATGAACTAGTGGAGGAAATAGATGTGAAAGGTAGTCAAGCTAGGACTAAAAAACTAAAACAAAGAGGCAAAAGGTGACAACATTAGAGATTAACAACTAAAACCAAGAATTAAAAGGTGGCCACATAGTTTAGATAGCAAATGAAAGAGGTGTGAATCAACAACTCACGAGATTAAATAGTGAAAGAAAGAGGAAAATGGTAACGAGGCTAGTTTTGAACTCAGGAAGGTAATAGCCAAGTGGAAGGAGGAATTGAGGAATGGATGAGGAAATGAACCCATAGCTCCAGTCTATGGGATGTGACAACCAAGACCAAACTCCCCAGTAGGAAATGGATAGGCAAGGTGATTGGTCCCATTAAAGGAGAAGTCATCTCGAGTCGGGCCCTACACGAGAGAACAACCTAGAGAGACCCATTAGTAGTGATCTACCTAGGAAAGGGGTGCCCAAAATGAAACAAAGGTAGATGCTATAAAAGGAGGTCTTCACCAAGTGGATTAGGGTGGAAAGGAACAGAAAGGCGAAAGGTTTGATGAGCAAAAGTATGAATGGGAGTGCAATTAATGTCTTAAGAAATGCGATAGATAAGAGGCCTAGGGGTGTTTAACAATGATCTCATCCCAAAATGAAGCTTCACTCAACTTTGTAAAGCATTTTAATTATGGAAACCTTATGAGGCTATTAAAATCCACAAGCCATCAGAGAAAGGTTAGGAATAGAAGGCAAAGTTTTCCTTCAACATTCAATGGCTAAGGTGAATAACACATCATGGGGCACGAAAATACAAGAGAGGGGAAAGAATGGGGTGGCTCAAAATTGTTAGGGTAGGTGCAAGTAGGAAGAGAAATCGCGTGGCAAGCAGGAGAGAGAACTAACATAGGGAGACTAAGAGAGAACAAGAATGATGAACAAGGGAATAGGTGATAGAAGTATTTTCTAACTATCTTTGACAATAGCTCCAACCCAATGAGAAGTTTAGGGACAATCAATATTGATGTGACTAATAGTTGGGTTTTAGGTAAGTTCATTTTGGGAAACCCTATACAATACACCGAGAGGAAGGTGTCTAGATCAATCTCTTTCAATGAGATAACTAACCTAAGTGCTAGAAATGAGAGAGGAGAAACCAAAGCAAACTAACCTTGTGGCCCCAACATTTCTCCCCTAGAGATGAGCGTTCATCCTTGAGAAAATTCCACATGACATAGAGCCTCTTGACAATACTCCAGATTTTGAAACACTGAGCTTGAAATACTAGGCATTGGACTTTTCGATGATGTCCCTAGACAGACCCAAGATGCCCCAAACCTTGCCTTGACCTTGTTTAATGGATGACACCTTATTTCGAAGCTTAGATGGGGATGGCTATCACTGAGATGACATGGGAGGGATAGTACATCCATATTTGATGCCAATGCTTTCTTTTAGAGGTGCCACGTCACTCCCACATGTTTGCAAAAGAGTGAGGTAGGGATTCTATTGGATGATGTCATGGTGGTGGAGCCACCATTTGGAGATATATGCATGCAATTGAGGACTCTCTTGGAGTAAGGAGCACTCTTGGACCCTTGTCTTACTTCTTTGGTGCCTTATTGCATATTCTATAGGATGATGTAATGGTGGAGACTCCTTTTCTACCACAATTGTTGGATATTTTTGGCATTTTGTTATATTCTCGAGTTATTTCAAGGTCAACTTGTGAACTTTGACCTAGTTGAATGCTTAGGTAAACACTTTTAGTGGTTTTCTTTTAATATTAATATAATAAGGCTTGGTTACCCTTATATAAATAGAGAGGGGCCTTATTCACTTTTCATCATAATTCATTGTCGCACTTCTGTCTCTTTGGGAAGTGTGCATTAGATATTGCCTATTTTCTACTTGCACGAAATGTAGATCTATGGTGAAATTTATCTTGGAGGTGGATTTTTGCTTGAAGTTGGCTTCTTGAGATTGATTGAGGATATTCTTGCGGAGTTTTTTTAAGTTTATTGCTCATCTTCTATATTTTGCATGCTATATTGTGAAAATTATGGTTTTTGCATGTGCCATAGTTAAAATTGTTGTGTTTGTCTAGAAATTGTGATCCTCTATGCCATGCGAAATTGTTTTCTTTGAATCCTTTAAGAGGAATCCTAGTTTTGCATCTCTCAAATCTGAAATATCTCTATTAGGGAAGTCGCTAGGGTTTGTAAGCAGAGGATTTACACCTCTCACCCTCTTAAACAAGGTTGTCCTCATTGAATTTTGCCTAGGTAACTCCATTGTACATTTCCATCAAGGCACTAGTCTAGGTGGTGTTGATAAAGGCTTCTGATTTTACAAATTTCTCTTTCTTCTCTCTTAAATTCAAGATATCTAGGGTTAGGGCCTCTTTGAAATATTGCTAAAAGTAATTTTATTTGATGTGTTCATTCCCTCTAAGTATAAATTTCATTAAATATTTATTAAAAAGAAAAATCAAGCAATTTGTGCATCTTAAAACCTTATTTGTAGGGCTGACGTCATCACTATATTGTTGTTTTCGACATGTTTTAGCCATAACATCTCAATCGAAAACCCTTAGCTTTGCATATCTAATCGATAGTCTTGATTCTTTGTTGATTAATCACTATAAGATTGTTTCTTGTGGCTTTTATATGACATCACATGCCCTATCATTGAATATTTGTCAAACCCTAACTCGTAGCATCCCTATTCTTTGCTTAAGTGGAATAGGGATGGAATGCTGAAATGTGTATCTTGGGAAGTACTCTCACAACCCCCGGGTATTGGGTTTGTGATAAGTTGACCCACGAAAATGAATCTTTGTGGGAAATGTACCTAAGTGGTGGACTTTGTACCCAAAGCCGTGGACGGAAGACCCAAGGAAGAAATGATTATTTATTTATTACAAGCATGAGTGACAACCTTGAAGGGATAAGGGGCACCTAAAGCTTCAATGGAATGGAGTGACAAAAAATATACAAAAATAATTTTTATTCCTATTGAAAATAGTGTTTAAGCATGTTGACTTAGGTCGGCTTGGTTTTGGAGACATTAACCTTGGTGAAAAGTCATTCCACCATGAACACGATAAGGAGTAAAGATGATATCATTTAGGATCAATCGAAGCAGTGAGAGAGGGGCAGGGACAGTGAAGCTGGAGGAAGGATTCCAGTTCCAGTGAGCGCATTTATAGAGAGGCAGAGGATCCATAGTAAGGTTGACGCAGAGCAATGCAGTAGCCTATAGAGGCAATTTTGAAATTGGTGGGGAGAAGCAAAGTTTAAGTGCCAGAAGCTGGGCAGAGGTTCCAAAGGATAGGAGAGACATTTTCCCAGACAACAGCTGACCAAACGGCTTGAGGAGAGGTTGTTTCGAGCTGAATGTAGGAAAAACTACGATAGAGTGGCAGAGTGACTGCACAGATCCAGTTTGGACGACTCAATTTGAGCTGAGGTCAGAGCCCAGATTTCCCTGTGGAGTGAGGATTATTTCCAGTTACTGAAATAGGATTCGGATTGCCGAATTTTCACATATAACACTTTTTGAATGTTAAAACCATATTTCTAGGGCTAACATCATCACTATATTATTGTTTTCTACAAGTTTTAGCCTCAACCTTGCATATCTAATTGGTAGTCTTGATCCTGTGTTGACTAATCATTGTAAGACGATTTCTTATTGTTATATGACATCAAATTTAATATCATTGAATATTTGTCAAACCCTAACTTATAGCAACCCTATTCTTTGCTGAAGTGGTATAGGGATGGAGTACTTGTGCTTTGGAAAAGACTAACTTAGTCCATCTGACTCCACCAGTACCCTATCAAAATGATTAGACATTTCCATCACCTTACACCCTCCTTGTTGAATATCCTATAGGTCATCCATATGTAGAAAATCCTCCCATGTGGTTCAATATACCACTAAATAGTTGGAGTCAGGATGCTAAGGTGACAATGGTGGCCAATCTCTTGTTACCACGAGGTTTAGAGGCGTTAACAATAGAAAATATCGATGAAGTATAAGAAGCAAGTGAAGGTGAGAAGAAAAGAAGGAAGGAGAGGCAACAAAGGTAGGGATAAAGGTACATTCCCATCAAGGCACTAGCCTAGGTGTTGGTGATAAAGGTTTCTGATTTTACAAATTTCTCTTTCTTCTCTCTTAAATTCAAGATATCTAGGGTTAGGGCCTCTTTGAAATATTGCTAAAAGTAATTTTATTTGATGTGTTCATTTCCTCTAAGTAGGAATTGCGTTAGATATTTATTAAAAAGAAAAATTTAGCAATTTGTGCATTTTAAAACCTTATTTGTAGGGCTGACATCATCACTATATTGTTGTTTTCTACATGTTTCAGCCATAAAATCTCAATCCAAAACCCTTAGCTCTGCATATCTAATTGCTAGTATTGATTCTTTGTTGATTAATCACTATATGATTGTTTCTTGTGGCTGTTATATGATATCACATGCCCTATCATTGAATATTTGTCAAACCCTAACTCATAGCATCCCTTTTCTTTGCTTAAGTGGTCTAGGGATGGAATGTTGAAATGTGTATCTTGGGAGGTACTCTCACAATCCCTGAGATATTGGGTTTATGATAAGTTGACCCACGAAAATGAATCTTTGTGGGAAATGTACCTAATTGGTGGGCTTTGTACCCAAAGTCATTGACGGAAGACCCAAGGAGGAAATGATTGTTTATTCATTAAAAGAATGAGTGACAACCTTGAAGGGATATGGGGCACATAGGGCTTCAATGGAGTGGCAAAAAATAAATGAAAATAATTTTTATTCCTTATGTAAATAGTGTTTAAGCAATTTGACTTAGCTCGGCTTGGTTTTGGAGACACTACCCTTGGTGAAAAGTCATTCCACCATGAACACTATAAGGAGTAAAGATGAGCTCGTTCAGGATCAATCAAAGCAGTGAGAGAAAGGTAGGTACAGTGAAGCAAGATGAAGGATTCCAGTTCCGGTGAGTGCGTATATAGGGAGGCAGAGGAGCCATAGTGAGGTTGACGCAGAGCAACGCAATAGCCTATAGAGGCAATTTTGAAATTGGTGGGGAGAAGCAAATTTTCAGTGCTAGAAGCTGGGCAGAGGTTCTAGAGGCTAGGAGAGACATCTTCCCAGACAACAGCTATCCAGACATCTTGAGGAGAAAATGTTTCAAGCTGAGTGCAGGAGAAATTGCGCTATGGTGACAATGTGACTGCACAAATCCAATTTGAACAGCTCAATTTGAGCTGAGGTCAGAGCCTGGATTTGCTTGTGGAGTGAGGAAATTCCTCACAAGATTTTCTTACCAGTTTTCCTCTGTAGGATTGCCAGTTTTAGCATACAGTTGCGCTCAGATTATTTCACTGCTACATAATAATAAAACCCTCAACTGCTGCACCAGTTTTCCCAAATTGGGTTTTTCCGGGGACATTTGTCCAAAAATAACTCTGTAAATTTATGTGTGTGCACTAGCATTTCTTCCAGTGTTTATTTCCTTTACAGTTTTATTTTGTATGTTGTAGTGTGATTGATTCAGTATTTGCTGTAGAAAATAGTAAATAAATTGTTAAAAAATAATTTAACAATTAGGAGAATTATTTCCAGTTACTGCAATAGGATTCGGGTTTTTGAATTTTCACGTCTAGCACTTTTTGTATGCTAAAACCCTATTTCTATGCCTAACATCATCACTATATTGTTGTTTTCTACAGGTTTTAGCCTCAACCTTGCAGCCCTTTTCTTTGCTTAAGTGGTCTAGGCATGGAGTACTTGTGCTTTGGAAAATTCTATCTTAGCCCTTCTGACTCCACCAATACCCTATCAAAATGATTAGACATTTCCATCACCTTAAACTCTCCTTGTTGAATATCCTCTAGGTCATCCATTTGTAGAAAATCCTCCCTTGTGGTTCAATATACCACTAAATAGTTGGAGTTAGGATGCTAAGGTGACAGAGGTGGCTAATCTGTTGTTACCACAAGCTCTAGAGGCATTAACAATAGAAAATATCGATGAAGTCTAAGAAGCGATTGAAGGTGAGAAGAAGAGAAGGAAGGAGAGGCAACAAAGGTAGGGATGAACTAGTGGAGGAAATATATGTGATAGGTAGTGAAGATAGGAATGAAAAACTAAACCAAAGAGGAAAAGGGTGACAACATTAGATACTAACAACTAAAACCAGGAACTAAAAGGTGGCGACAATAGTTCAGATAGCAAATGAAAGAGGTGTGAATCAACAACTCAAGAGCTTAAATAGTGAAGGAAAGAAGAAAATGGTAATGATGCTAGTTTTGAACTAGGGAAGGCAAGAGCCGAGTGGAACAACCTAGAGAGACCCATTAGTAGTGATCTACCTAGGAAAGGGGTGACCAAAAGGAAACAAAGAGAGATGCTATAGAAGTAGGTTTTACCAAAGTGGATTAGGAAGGAAAGCAACAAAAAAGAGAAAGGGATGATGAGCAAAAGTATGAATGGGAGTGCCATTAATTTCTTGAGAAATGATATAGATAAGAGGCCTAGGGGTGTGTAACAATGATCACATCCCAAAATGAAGCTTCACTCAACTTTGTAAAGCATATTAATTATGGAAACCTTATGAGGCTAGTAAAATCCACAAGCCACTAGAGAAAGGTTAGGACTAGAAGGCAAGGTTTTCCTTCAACATTCAACGGGTAAGGAAAGGAGAAGAAGAGTAAGGTGAATAACACATCATGGGGCACGAAACGATAACGGAGGGGAAAGAATGGGGTGGCTCAAAATTGTCAGGGTAGGTGCAAGTAGGAAGAGAAATCAAATGGCAAGTAGGAGAGAGAACTAACATAGGGAGACTAAGAGAGAACAAAAATGATGAACAAGGGAATAGGAGATAGAAGTATTTTCTGACTATCTTTGACAATAGCTCCAACCCAATGAGAAGTTTAGGGACAATCAATATTGATGTCGCTAATAGTTGGGTTTTAGGTAAGTTCATCTTGGGAAACCCAATACAATACACCGAGAGGAAGGTGTCTAGATCAATGTCTTTCAATGAGATAACTAACCTAAGTGCTAGAAATGAGAGAGAGGAGAACCAAAGCAAACTAACCTTGTGGCCCCAACATTTCCACCCTAGAGATGAGCATTCATCCTTGAGAAACTTACACATGATATAGAGCCTCTTAACAAAACTCCAGATGTTGAAACACTAAGCTTGAAATACTAGGCATTGGACTTTTCGATGATGTAACTAGATGGACCCAGGATGCCCTAAACCTTGCCTTGACCTTGTTTAAAGGATGACACCTTATTTCGAAGACTATATGAGGATGGATATCACTGAGATGACATGGGAGGGATAGTACATCCATATTTGATGCCAACACTTTCTTTTAGAGGTGCCACGTCATTCCCACATGTTTGCAAAGAGTGAGATAGGGATTCTATTGGATAATGTCATGGTGGTGGAGGCACCATTTGGAGATGTATGCATGCAATTGAGGACTTTCTTGGAGTAAGGAGCACTCTTGGACCCTTGTCTCAGTTATTTGGTGCCTTATTGCATATTCAGTAGGATGATGTAATGGTGGAGACTCCTTTTCTACAAGTGTGGGATATTTTTGGCATTTTCTAATATTCTTGAGTCAAGGTCAACTTGTGAACTTTGACCTAGTTGAATGCTTAGGTAAGCACTTTTAGTGGTTTTTTTTAATATTAATATAATAAGGCTTGGTTACCATTATATAAATAGAGAGGGGCCTTATTCACTTTTCATCATCATTCATTGTCGCACTTCTCTCTCTTTGGGAAGTGTGCATTAGATTTTGCCGATTTTCTACTTGCACAAAATGTAGATCTATGGTGAAATTGCTCTTGGAGGTGGATTTTTGCTTGAAGTTGGCTTCTTGAGATTGATTGAGAAGATTCTTGTGGAATTTTTTTAAGTTTATTGCTCACCTTCTATATTTTTCATGCTATATTGTGCCTATTATGGTTTCTGCATGTGCCATAGTTAAAATTGTTGTGTTTGTCTAGAAATTGTGATCCTCTATGCCATGTGAAATTGTTTTCTTTGAACCCTTTAAGAGAAATCCCAGTTTTGCATTTCTCAAGGCACTAGTCTAGGTGGTGGTGATAAAGGCTTATGATTTTACAAATTTCTCTTTCTTCTCTCTTAAATTCAAGATATCTAGTGTTAGGGCCTCTTTGAAATATTTCTAAAAGTAATTTTATTTGATGTGTTCATTCCCCCTACATAGGAACTGCATTAAATATTTATTAAAAAGAAAAATTTAGCAATTTTTGCATCTTAAAACCTTATTTGTATGGCTGACGTCATCACTATATTGTTGTTTTCTACATGTTTCATCCATAACATCTCAATCAAAAACCCTTAGATATGCATATCTAATTGATAGTCTTGATTGTTTATTGATTAATCACTATAAGATTGTTTCTTGTGGTTGTTATATGACATCACACACCCTATCATTGAATATTTGTCAAACCCTAACTCTTAGCATCCCTATTCTTTGCTTAAGTGGTCTAGGGATGGAATATTGAAATGTGTATCTTGGGAAGTACTCTCACAACCCCCAGGGTAGCAGGTTTGTGAGAAGTTGACCCACGAAAATGAATCTTTGTGGGAAATGTACCTAAATGGTGGGCTTTGTACCCAAAGTCGTGGACAGAAGACCCAAGGAGGAAAAGATTGCTTATTCATTACAAGCATGAGTGACAACCTTGAAGGGATAAGGGGAACCTAGGTCTTTAATGGAGTGGCAAAAAATAAATGAAAATGATTTTTATTCCTTATGAAAATAGTGTTTAAGCGTGTTAACTTAGGTCGGCTTGGTTTTGGAGACATTACCCTGGGTGAAAAGTCATTCCACCATGAACACTATAAGGAGTAAAGATGAGCTCATTCAAGATCAATTGAAGCAGTGAGAGAGGGGTAGGGACAAGTGAAGCCGGAGGAAGGATTCCAGTTCCTGTGAGTGCATTTACAGAGAGGGACAGGAGCCATAGTGAGGTTGATGCAGAGCAGCGCAACAACCTATAGAGAGAATTTCGAAATTGATGGGGAGAAGCAAATTTTTAGTGCCAGAAGCTGGGTAGAGGTTCCAGAGGCTAGGAGACACATTTTCCCAGACAACAGTTGACCAAGCGGCTTGAGGAGAATTTGTTTCGAGCTGAGTGCAGGAGAAACTGTGCTAGGGTGACAGTGACTGCACAGATCCAGTTTGGATGGCTCGGTTTGAGCTGAGGTTAGAGACCAAATTTGTCTGTGGAGTGAGGAAATTCCTCACTAGATTTTCTTACCAGTTTTCTCTGTGGGATTGCCAGTTTCGGCATCCAGTTGCACTCAGATTATTTCACTGCTGCATAATAATAAAACCCTCAACTCCTGCACTGGTTTTGCCAACTTGGGTTTTTTCGGGGACATTGGTCCAAAAATAACTGTGTAAATTTAAGTGTGTGTGCTAGAATTTCATCTAGCATTTATTTCTTTCGCAGTTTTATTTTGTAGGTTGCAATGTGATTGATTCAGTATTTGCTGTAGAAAATATTAAATAAATTGCTAAAAATTAATTTAACATTTGGGAGAATTATTTCCAGTTACTGCAATAGGATTCGGGTTGCCGAATTTTCACATCTAGCACTTTTTGCATGTTAAAACCCTATTTCTAGGGCTAACATCATCACTATATTGTTGTTTTCTACATGTTTTAGCCTCAACCTTGCATATCTAATTGATAGTCTTGATCCTTTGTTGACTAATCATTGTAAGATGGTTTCTTATCGTTATATGACATCAAATTCCCTATCACTGAATATTTGTCAAACCCTAACTTATAACAGCCCTTTTCTTTGCTTAAGTTGTCTAGGGATGGAGTACTTGTGCTTTGGAAAAGACCATCTATGCTCTTCTGACTCCACCAGTACCCTATCAAAATGATTAGACATTTCCATCACCTTAAGCCCTCCTCGTTGAATATCCTCTAGGTCATCCATATGTATAAAATCCTCCCTTGTGGTTCAATATACCACTAAATAATTGGAGTCAGAATGCTAAGGTGATAGTGGCGACCAATCTCTTATTACCACGAGGTCTAGAGGCGTTAACAATAGAAAATATCGATGAATTCTAAGAAGCAAATGAAGGGGAGAAGAAGGAAGGAGAGGCAACAAAGGTAGGGATGAACTAGTGGAGGAAATAGATGTGAGAAGTAGTGAATCTAGGATTGAAAACTAAACCAAAGAGGCAAAAGGTGACAACATTAGAGATTAACAACTAAAACCAAGAATTAAAAGGTGGCGACAATGGTTTAGATTGCAAATGAATGAGGTGTGAATGAAAGACTCGGGAGCTTAAATAGTGAAGGAAAGAAGAAAATGGTAACGATGCTAGTTTTGAACTCAGGAAGGCAAGAGCTGAGTGGAAGGATGAATTGAGGAACGGTTGAGGAAATGAACCCAAAGCTGTAGTCTATGGGATATGACAACCAAGACCAAACTCCCCAGTAGGAAAAGGAGAGGCAAGGTGATTGTTCCCATTAAAGGAGAAGTCATCTTGAGTCGGGCCCTACCTGAGAGAACGACCTAGAGAGACCCATTAGTAGTGATCTACCTAGGAAAAGGGTGACCAAAAGGAAACAAAGGGAGATGCTGTAGAAGGAGGTTTCCCCAAGTGGATTAGGAAGGAAAGAAACACAAAGGAGAAAGGGTTGATCAACAAAAGTATGAATGGGAGTGACATTAATTTCTTGAGAATTTCTATAGATAAGAGGCCTAGGGGTGTGTAACAATGATCATATCCCAAAATGAAGCTTCACTTAATTTTGTAAAGCATATTAATTATGGAAATCTTATGAGGCTAGTAAAATCCACAAACCACTAGACAAAGGTTAGAACTAGAAGGCAAGGTTTTCCTTCAACATTCAATGGGTAAGGGAAGGAGAAGAATAGTAAGGTGAATAACACATCATGGGGCATGAAAAGACAAGAGAGGTGAAAGAATGGGGTCGCTCAAAATGATCAGGGTAGGGGCATGTAGGAAGAGAAATCGCAAGACAAGCAGGAGAGAGAACTGATATAGGGAGACTAAGAGAGAACAAGAATGATGAACAAGGGAATAGGAGATAGAAGTATTTTCTGACTATCTTTGATAATAGCTCCAACCCAATGAGAAGTTTAGGGATAATCAATATTGATGTGACTAATAGTTGGGTTTTAGGTAAGTTCATTTTGGGAAACCCTATACAATACACCGAGCGAAAGGTGTCTAGATTGATCTCTTTAAATGAGATAACTAACCTAAGCGCTAGAAATAAGAGAGAGGAGAACCAAAGCAAACTAACCTTGTGGCCCCAACCTTTCCCCCCTAGAGATGAGCATTCACCCTTGAACAACTTCCACATGATATAGAGCCTCTTAACAATACTCTAGATTTTGAAACATTGAGCTTGAAATACTAGGCATTGGACTTTTGCATGATGGACCCATGATGCCCCAAACCTTCCCTTGACCTTGTTTAATGGATGACACCTTATTTCGAAGCCTAGATGGGGATGGCTATCACCAACATGACATGGGAGGCATAGTACATCCATATTTGATGATAATGCTTTCTTTTAGAGGTGCCACATCACTCCCACATGTTTGCAAAGAGTGAGTTAGTGATTCTATTGGATGATGTCATGGTGGTGGAGGAACCATTTGGAGATATATGCATGCAATTGTAATGGTGGACACTCCTTTTCTGCGATAAGTGTGGGACAGTTTTGGCATTTTGTTATATTCTCGAGTTATTTCAGGGTCAACTTGTGAACTTTGACCTAGTTGAATGCTTAGGTAAACACTTTTGGTTGTTTCCTTTTAATATTAATATAATAAGGCTTGGTTACCCTTATATAAATAGAGAGGGGCCTTATTCACTTTTCATCATCATTCGTTGTCGCACTTCTCTCTCTTTGGGAAGTGTGCATTAGATTTTGCCTATTTTCTACTTGCACAAAATGTAGATCTATGGTGAAATTTATCTTGGAGGTGGATTTTTGCTTGAAGTTGGCTTCTTGAGATTGATTGAGGAGATTCTTGCAGAATTTTTTAAAGTTTATTGCTCATCTTCTATATTCTGCATGCTATTTGTGCAAATTATGGTTTCTGCATGTGCCATAGTTAAAATTGTTGTGTTTGTCTAGAAATTGCAATCCTCTATGCCATGTGAAATTGTTTTCTTTGAAGCCTTTAAGAGAAATCCCAGTTTTGCATCTCTCAAATCTAAAATATCCCTATTAGGGAAGCCGCTAGGGTTTGTAAGAAGAGGATTTACACCCCTCACCCTCTTAAACAAGGACTTTCTCATTAAATTTTGCCTAGGTAACTCCATTGTACATTTCCATCAAGGTACTAGTCTAGGTGGTGGTGATAAAGGTTTATGATTTTACAAATTTCTCTTTCTTCTCTCTTAAATTCAAGATGTCTAGCATTAGGGCCTCTTTGAAATATTTCTGAAAGTAATTTTATTTGATGTGTTCATTCCCTCTAGGTAGGAATTGCATTAATGTTTATTAAAATGCAAAATCTAGCAATTTGTGCATCCTAAACCCTTATTTTTACGGCTCACATCATCACTATGTTGTTGTTTTCTACATGTTTCAGCCATAACATCTTAATCAAAAACCCTTAGTTTTGCATATCTAATAGATAGTCTTGATTCTTTTTTGATTAATCACTATAAGATTGTTTCTTGTGGCTGTTATAAGACATCACATGCCCTATCATTGAATATTTGTCAAACCCTAACTCATAGCATCCCTATTCTTTGTTTAAGTGGTCTAGAGATGGAATGTTGAAATGTGTATCTTGGGAGGTACTCTCACAACCCCCGGTGTATTAGGTTTGTGATAAGCTGACCCACAAAAATGAATCTTTGTGGGAAATGTACCTAAGTGGTGGGCTTTGTAACCAAATTCGTGGACAAAAGACCCAAGGAGGAAATGATTATTTATTCATTACAAGCATGAGTGACAACCTTGAAGGGATAAGGGGAACCTAGGTCTTCAATGGAGTGGCAAAAAATGAACGAAAATAATTTTTATTCCTTATGAAAATATTGTTTAAGCATGTTTAGGTCGGCTTGGTTTTGGAGACATTACCCTTCGTGAAAAGTCATTCCACCATGAATACTATAAGGAGTAAAGATGAGCTCGTTCAGGATCAATCGAAGCAGTAATAGAGGGACAGGGATAGTGAAGCCGGAGGAAGGATTCTAGTTCTGGTGAGTGTATTTACAAAGAGACAGAGGCGCCATAGTGAGGTTGACGCAGAGGAGCCAGTAGCCTATACAGCCAATTTGGAAATTGGTGGGGAGAAGCAAAATTTTAGTGCCTGAAGCTGGGTAGAGGTTCTAGAGGCTAGGAGACACATTTTCCCAGACAACAGCTAACCAGACGGGTTGAGGAGAAGTTGTTTCAAGCTGAGTGCAGGAGAAACTGAGCTAGGGTGACAGAGTGACTGCGGAGATCCAATTTGGTTGGCTCAATTTGAGCTGAGGTCAAAGCCCAAATTTGCCTATGGAGTGAGGAAATTCCTCACTAGATTTTCTTACTAGTTTTCCTCTGTAGGATTTCCAGTTTTGGCATCTAGTTTCACTCAGATTATTTCACTGTTGCATAATAATAAAACCCTCAACTGCTGCACCGGTTTAGCCAAGTTGGGTTTTTCTGGGGACATTGGTCCAAAAATAACTATGTAAATTTATGTGTGTGTGCTAGCATTTCTTCAAGTGTTTATTTCTTCCACAATTTTATTTTGTAGGTTGCAGTGTGATTGATTCAATATTTGCTTTAGAAAATAGTAAATAAATTGTTAAAAAATAATTTAACAATTAGGAGAATTATTTCCAGTTACTGCAACAGGATTCAGGTTGCCGAATTTTCACATATAGCACTTTTTGCATGTTAAAACCCTATTTCTAGTGCTAACATCACTATATTGTTGTTTTCTACATGTTTTAGCCTCAACCTTGCATATCTAATTGATAGTCTTGATCCTTTGTTGACTAATCATTGTAAGACGGTATCTTATGGTTATATGACATCAAATTCCCTATCAATGAATATTTGTCAAAACCTAACTTATAGAAGCCCTTTTCTTTGCTTAAGTGTTCTAGGGATGGAGTACTTGTACTTTGGAAAATAATATCTTAGCCCTTCTAACTCCACCAGTGCCCTATCAAAATGATTAGACATTTCCATCACCTTAAACCCTCCTTCTTGAATATTCTCTAGGTCATCCATATGTAGAAAATTTTCCCTTTTGGTTCAATATACCACTAAATAGTTGGAGTTAGGATGCTAAGGTAACAGTGATGGCCAATCTCTTGTTTCCAGGAGGTCTAGAGGCGTTAACAATAGAAAATATTGATGAAGTGTAAGAAGCAAGTGAAGGTGAGAAGAAGAGAAGGAAGGAGAGGCAACAAAGGTAGGGATGAACTAGTGGAGTAAATAGATGCGAGAGGTAGTCAAGCTAGGACTGAAAAAATAAACCAAAGAGGAAAAAGGTGACAACATTAGATACTAGCAACTAAAACCAACAATTAAAATGTGGCGACAATAGTTTAGATAACAAATGAAAGAGGTGTGAATCAACAACTCAGGAGCTTAAATAGTGAAGGAAAGGAGAAAATGGTAACAATGCTAGTTTTGAACTGGGGAAAGGAAGAGCCGAGTGGAAGGAGGAATTGAGGAATAGTTGAGGAAACGAACCCATAGCTGCAGTCTATGGGATGTGACAACCAATACCAAACTCCCCAGTAGGCAAAAGAGAGGCAAGGTGATTGGTCTCATTAAAGGAGAAGTCATCTCGAGTCGGGCCCTACCCGAGAGAACGACCTAGAGAGACCCATTAGTAGTGTTCTACCTAGGAAAGGGGTCACCAAAAGGAAACAAAGGGAGATGCTATAAAAGGAGGTTTTCCCCAAGTGGATTAGGAAGGGAAGGAACATAAATGAGAAAGGGTTGATAAGAAAAAGTATGAACGGGAGTGCCATTGATTTCTTGAGAAATGCTATAGATAAGAGGCCTAGGGGTGTGTAACAATGATCACATCCCAAAATGAAGCTTCACTAAACTTTCTAAAGCATTTTAATTATGGAAACCTTATGAGGCTAGTAAAATCCACAAGCCACTAGAGAAAGATTAGGACTAGAAGGAGAGGATTTCCTTTAACATTCAATGGGGAAGGGAAGGAGAAGAAGAGTAAGATGAATAACACATCATGGGGCATGAAAAGACAAGAGAGTGGAAAGAATGGGGTGGCTCAAAATGGTCAGGGTAGGTGCAAGTAGGAAGAGAAATCGCATGGGAAGCAGGAGAGAGAACTGACTTAGGGAGACTAAGAGAGAACAAGAATGATGAACAAGGGACTAGGAGATAGAAGTATTTTCTAACTATCTTTAACAATAGCTCCAATCCAATGAGAAGTTTAAGGACAATCGATATTGATGTGACTAATAGTTCGGTTTTAGGTAAGTTCATTTTGGGAAACCCTAACAATACACAGAGAGGAAGGTGTCTAGATCAATCTCTTTCAATGAGATATCTAACCTAAGTGCTAGAAATGAGAGAGAGGAGAACCAAAGAAACCTAACCTTGTGGCCCCAACATTTCCCCCCTAGAGATGAGCTTTCATCCTTGAGCAACTTCCACATGATATAGAGCCTCTTAACAATACTCCAGATGTTGAAACACTGAGCTTGAAATACTAGGCATTGGACTTTTCGATGATGTACCTAAATGGACCCAAGATGCCCCAAACCTTGCCTTGACCTTGTTTAATGGATGACACCTTATTTCAAAGCATAGATGGGGATGGCTACCACCAAGATGACATGGGAGGGATAGTACATCGATATTTGATGCCAACACTTTCTTTTAGAGGTGCCACATCACTCCCACATGTTTGCAAAGAGTGAGGTAGGGATTCTATTGGATGATGTCATGGTGGTGGAGGCACCATTCAGAGATGTATGCATGCAATTGAGGAATTTCTTAGAGTAAGGAGCACTCTTGGACCCTTGTCTCAGTTCCCTGGTGCCTTATTTCATATTCTGTAGGATGATGTAATGGTGGATACTCCTTTTCTGCGACAAGAGTGGGGTATTTGTTGGCATTTTGTTATATTCTCGAGTTATTTCAAGGTCAACCTGTGAACTTTGACCTAGTTGAATGCTTAAGTAAACACTTTTAGTGGTTTTCTTTTAATATTAATATAATAAGGCTTGGTTACCCTTATATAAATAGAGAGTGGCCATATTCACTTTTCATCATCATTCATTGCTGCACTTCTCTCTCTTTGGGAAGTGTGCATTAGATTTTGCCTATTTTCTACGTGCACGAAATGTAGATCTATGGTGAAATTGCTCTTGAAGGTGGATTTTTGCTTGAAGTTGGCTTCTTGAGATTGATTGAGAAGATTCTTGTGGAATATTTTTAAGTTTATTGCTCATATTCTATATTTTGCACGCTATATTTTGCAAATTATGGTTTCTGCATGTGCCAGAGTCAAAATTGTTGTGTTTGTCTAGAAATTGAGATCCTCTATGCCATGTGAAATTGTTTTCTTTGAACCCTTTAAGAGAAATCCCAGTTTTGCATCTCTCAAATCTAAAATATCCATATAAAGGAAGCTGCTAGGGTTTGTAAGAAGAGGATTTACACCTCTCACCCTCTTAAACAAGGTTGTCCTCATTGAACTTTGCCTAGGTAACTCCATTGTACATTTCCATCAAGGCACTAGTCTAGGTGGTGGCAATAAGGGCTTCTGATTTTAAAAATTTATCTTTCTTCTCTCTTGTTTTCAATATATCAAGCATTAGGGCCTCTTTGAAATATTGCTAAAAGTAATTTTATTTGATGTGCTCATTCCATCAAAGTAGGAATTGCATTAGTTATTTTATTAAAAAGTCAAATCTAGCAATTTGTGCATATTAAAACCTTATTGGTAGGGCTGACATCATCACTATATTGTTGTTTTCTACATGTTTCAGCCATAACATCTCAATCGAAAATCCTTAGCTTTGCATATCTAATCGATAGTCTTGATTCTTTGTTGATTAATCAATATAAGATTGTTTCTTGTGGCTGTTATATGACATCACATGCCCTATCATTGAATATTTGTCAAACCCTAACTCATAGCATCCCTATTCTTTGCTTAAGTGGTTTAGGGATGGAATGTTGAAATATGTATCTTGGGAGGTACTCTCACAAACCCTGGGGTATTGGCTTTGTGATAAGTTGACCCACGAAAATGAGTCTTTGTGGGAAATGTACCTAAGTGGTGGGATTTGTACCCAAAGTCGTGGGTGGAAGACCCAAGGATGAAATGATTGTTTATTCATTACAAGCATGAATGACAACCTTGAAGGGATAAGGGGCACCTAGGGCTTCAATGGAGTGGCAAATAATATACGAAAATAATTTTTATTCCTTATGAAAATAGTGTTTAAAAAAATTGACTTAGGTCGGATTGGTTTTAAAGACATTACCCTTGGTGAAAAGTTATTCCACCATTTACACTATAAGGAGTAAAGATGAGCTCGTTCAAGATCAATCGAAGCAGCGAGAGAGGGGCAGGGACAATGAAGACGGAGGAAGGATTCCAGTTCCGGTGAGTGCATTTACAAAGAGGCAGAGGAGCCATAGTGAGGTTGACACAGAGCAACTTAGTAGCCTATAGAGGCAATTTTGAAATTGCTGGGGAGAAGAAAAGTTTCAGTGCCTGAAGCTAGGCAGAGGTTCCAAAGGCTAGGAGAGACATTTTCCCAGACAACAACTGACCACACGGCTTGAGGAGAAGTTGTCTCGAGCTGAGTGCATGAGAAACTAAGCTAGGGTGATAGAGTGACTACACAGATCCAGTTTGGACGACTCATTTTGAGCTGAGGTTAGAGCCTGGATTTGCCTGTGGAGTGAGGAAATTCCTCGCTAGATTTTCTTACCAGTTTTCCTCTGTAGGATTTCCAGTTTTGGAATCTAGTTGCACTCAAATTATTTCACTACTACATAATAATAAAACCCTCAACTACTACACTGGTTTTTGAAGGTTGGGTTTTTCTAGGGACATTGGTCCAAAAATAACCCTATGGCCCCAACATTTTCCCCCTAGAGATGAGCGTTCATCTTTGACCAACTTCCACATGATATAGAGCCTCTTAACAATACTCCAAATGCTGAAACACTGAGCTTGAAATACTAGGCATTGGACTTGTCGATGACGTACCCAGATGGACCCAAGATGCCCCAAACCTTGCCTTCACTTTGTTTAATGGATGACAACTTATTTCGAAGCCTAGATGGGAATGGCTATCACCAAGATGACATGGGAGGGATAGTACATCCATGTTTGATGCCAATTCATTCTTTTCAAGGTACTACATCACTCCCACATGTTTGCAAAGAGTGAGGTACGGATTCTATTGGATGATGTCATAGTGGTGGAGGCACCATTTGGAGATGTATGCATGCAATTGAGGACTTTCTTGGAGTAAGGAGCACTCTTGGACCCTTGTCTCAATTCTTTGGTGCCTTATTATATATTCTGTAAGATGATGTAACAGTAGAGACTCCTTTTCTGCGACAAGTGTGGGATATTTTTGGCATTTTGTTATATTCTCAAGTTATTTCAAGGTCAACTTGTGAACTTTGACCTAGTTGAATGCTTAGGTAAACACTTTTAGTGGTTTTATTTTAATATTAATATAATAAGGCTTGGTTACCCTTATATAAATAGAGAGGGGCCTTATTCACTGTTCATCATCATTCATTGTCGCATTTCTCTCTCTTTGGGAAGTGTGCATTAGATTTTGCCTAATTTCTACTTGCACGAAATGTAGATCTATAGTGAAATTGCTCTTGGAGGTGGATTTTTGCTTGAAGTTGGCTTCTTGAGATTGGTTGAGAAGATTCTTGTGGATTTTTTTTTAGTTTATTGCTCATCTTCTATATTTTGCATGCTATATTGTGCAAATTATGGTTTCTGCATGTGCCATGGTTAAAATTGTTGTGTTTTTCTAGAAATTCTAATTCTCTGTGGCATGTGAAATTTTTTTCTTTGAACCCTTTAAGAGAAATCCCAGTTTTGCAAATCTCAAATCTAAAATATCCCTAGTAGGGGAGCCGCTAGGGTTTGTAAGAAGAGGATTTACACCTATCACCCTCTTAAACAAGGTTGTCCTCATTGAATTTTGCCTAGGTAACTCCATTGTACATTTCCATCAAGGCACTAGTCTAGGTGGTGGTGATAGAGGCTTTTGATTTTAGAAATTTCTCTTCCTTCTCTCTTAAATTCAAGATATCTAGGGTTAGGGTCTCTTTGAAATATTGCTAAAAGTAATTTTATTTGATATGTTCATTCCCTCTAAGTAGGAATTGCATTAAATATTTATTAGAAGGCAAAATCTAGCAATTTGTGCATCTCAAAACTTTATTTGTAGGGTTGACGTCATCACTATATTGTTGTTTTCTACATGTTTCAGCCATAACATCTCAATCGAAAACCCTTATCTTTGCATATCTAATTGATAGTCTTGATTCTTTGTTGATTAATCACTATCAGATTGTTTCTTGTGGCCGTTATATGACATCACATGCCCTATAATTGAATATTTGTCAAACCCTAACTCATATCAGCCCTATTCTTTGCTTAGGTGGTCTAGGGATGGAATGTTGAAATGTGTATCTTGGGAGGTACTCTCACAACCCTTGGGGTATTGGGTTATTGATAAGCTAACCCACGAAAATGAATCTTTGTGGGAAATGTACCTAAGTGGTGGGCTTTGTACCCAAAGTTGTCGGCGGAAGACCCAAGGAGGAAATGATTGTTTGTTCATTACAAGCATGAGTGACAACCTTCAAGGGATAAGGGGCACCTAGGGCTTCAATGGAGTGGAAAAAAATAAGTTTTATTCCTTATGAAAATAGTGTTTCAGCATGTTGACTTAGGTTGGCTTGGTTTTGGATACATAACCCTTAGTGAAAAGTCATTCCACCATGAACATTATAAGGAGAAAAGATGAGCTTGTCCAATATTGATCGAAGCAGTGAGAGAGGAGATGGGACAGTGCCGTCGGAGGAGGGATTACAATTCCGATGAGTGCATTTACAGAGAGGCAGAGGAACCATAGTGAGGTTGGTGGAGAGAAGCAAAGTTTCAGTATCAGAAGCTGGGCATAGGTTCTAGAGGCTAGGAGAGAAATTTTCCTAGACAGCAGCTGACCAGACGGCTTGAGGAGAAGTTGTTTCGAGTTGAGTGCATGAGAAACTGCGCTAGGGTGACAAAGTGACTGCACAGATCCAGTTTGGATGGCTCATTTTGAGCTGAGGTCGAAGCCCGGATTTGCCTGTGGAGTGAGGAATTTTCTCACTAGATTTTCTTACCAGTTTTCCTCTGTAGGATTTCCAGTTTCGGCATCCAGTTGCACTCAGATTATTTCACTGCTGCATAATAATAAAACCTTCAACTATTGCACCAATTTTCCCAAGTTGGGTTTTTCTGGGGACATTGCTCCAAAAATAACTGTGTAAATTTATGTATGTGTGCTAGCATTTCTTCCAGCGATTATTTCTTCCGCATTTTTATTTTGTAGGTTGCAATGTGATTGATTCAGTATTTGCTGTAGAAAATAGTAAATAAATTGTTAAAAATTAAATTAACAATTAGGAGAATTATTTCCAGTTACTGCAATAGGATTCTGGTTGCTGAATTTTCACATCTAGCACTTTTTGCATGTTAAAACCCTATTTCTAGGGCTAACATCATCACTATATTGTTGTTTTCTACATGTTTTAGCCTCAACCTTGCATATCTAATTGATAGTCTTGATCCTTTGTTGACTAATCATTGTAAGACGGTTTCTTATGCTTATATGACATCAAAATCCCTATCATTGAATATTTGTCAAACCCTAACTTATAGCAGCCCTTTTTTTTGCTTAAGTGGTCTAGGGACAGAGTACTTGTGCGTTGGAAAAGACTATCTTAGCCCTTCTGACTCCACGAGTACCCTATCAAAATGATTAGACATTTTCATCACCTTAAACCCTCCTTCTTGAATATCCTCTCGGTCATCCATATGTAGAAATTCCTCCCTTGTGGTTCAATATACCACTAAATAGTTGGAGACAAGATGCTAAGGTGACAGTCGTGTCCAATTTCTTGTTACCATGAGTTATACAGACGTTAACAATAGAAAATATCGATGAAGTCTAAGAAGCGAGTGAAGGTGAGAAGAAGAGAAGGAAGGAGAGGCAACAGAGGTAGGGATGTATTAGTGGAGGAAATAGATGTGAGAGGTAGTGAAGCTAGGACGGGAAAACTAAACCAAAGAGGCAAAAGCTGACAACATTAGAGATTAATAACTAAAACCAATAATTAAAAGGTGGCGACAATAGTTTAGATAGCAAATGAAAGAGGTGTGAATCAACAACTCGGGAGCTTAAATAGTGAAGAAAAGAAGAAAATGGTAACGATGCTAGTTTTGAACTGGGGAAGGCAAGAGCCTAGTGGAAGGAGGAATTGAGGAATGATTGAGGAAATGAACCCATAGATGCAGTCTATGGTATGTGACAACAAGGACCAAACTCCCCAATAGGCAAAGGAGAGGCAAGGTGATTGGTCCCATTAAAGGAGAAGTCATCTCGAGTCGGGCCCTACCTGAGAGAACGACCTAGAGAGACCCATTAGTAGTGATCTACATAGGAAAGGGGTGACCAAAAGGAAACAAAGGGAGATGCTATAGAGGGAGGTTTTCCCCAAGTGGATTAGGAAGGAAAGGAACAAAAAGGAGAAAGGGTTGATGAGCAAAAGTATGAATGGGAGTGCCATAATTTCTTGAGAAATGATATAGATAAGAGGCCTAGGGGTGTGTAACAATGATAACATCCCAAAATGAAGCTTCACTCAACTTTCTAAAGCATATTAATTATGGAAACCTTTTGAGGCTAGTAAAATCCATAAGCCACTAGAGAAAGGTTAGGACTAGAAGGCAAGGTTTTCCTTCAACATTCAATGGGTAACGGAAGGAGAAGAAGAGTAAGGGGAATAACACATCATGGTGCATGAAAATACAAGAGAGGGGAAAGAATGGGGTGGCTCAAAATGGTTAGGGTAGGTGCAAGTAGGAAGAGAAACTGCATGGCAAGCAGGAGAGAGAACTCACATAGGGAGACTAAGAGAGAACAAGAATGATGAACAAGGGAATAGGAGATAGAAGTATTTTCTGACTATCTTTGACAATAGCTCCAACCCAAAGAGAAGTTTAGGGACAATCAATATTGATGTGACTAATATTTAGGTTTTAGGTAAGTTCATTTTGGGAAACCCTATACAATACATCAAGAGGAAGGTGTCTAGATCAATCTCTTTCAATGAGATAACTAACCTAAGTGCTAGAAATGAGAGAGAGGGGAACCAAAGAAAACTAACCTTGTGGCCCCACATTGCCCCCATAGAGATGAGTGTTCATCCTTGAGCAACTTCCACATGATATAGAGCCTCTTAACAATACTCCAGATATTGAAACATTGAGCTTGAAATACTAGGCATTGGACTTTTCGATGATGTACCTAGATGGACCCAAGATGCCCCAAACCTTGCCTTGACCTTGTTTAATGGATGACACCTTATTTTGAAGCCTAGATGGGGATGGCTATCACCGAGATGACATGGGAGGGATAGTACATCCATATTTGATGCCAATGCTTTCTTTTAGAGGTGCCACGTCACTCCCACATGTTTACAAAGAAGGAGGTAGGGACTGTATTGGATGATGTCATGGTGGTGGAGGCACCATTTAGAGATGTATGCATGCAATTGAGGACTTTCTTGGAGTAAGGAGCACTCTTGGACCCTTGTCTCAGTTCTTTGGTGCCTTATTGCATATTCTCTAGGATGATGTAATGGTGGAGACTCCTTTTCTGCGACAAGTGTGGGATATTTTTGGCATTTTGTTATATTCTCGAGTTATTTCAAGGTCAACTTGTGAACTTTGACCTAGTTGAATGCTTAGGGAAAAACTTTTAGTGGTTTTATTTTAATATTAATATAATAAGGCTTGGTTACCCTTATATAAATAGAGAGGGGCCTTATTCGCTTTTCATCATCATTCATTGTCGCACTTCTCTCTCTTTGGGAACTTTGCATTAGATTTTGCCTATTTTCTACTTGCACGAAATGTAGATCTATGGTGAAATTGCCCTTGGAGGTGGATTTTTGCTTGAAGTTGGCTTCTTGAGATTGATTGAGGAGATTCTTGCGAATTTTTTTTTAAGTTTATTGCTCATCTTTTATATTTTGCATGCTATATTGTGAAAATTATGGTTTCTGCATGTGCCATAGTTAAAATTGTTGTGCTTGTCTAGAAATTGTGATCCTCTATGCCATTTGAAATTGTTTCTGTTGAACCCTTTAAGAGAAATGCAGTTTTGCATCTCTCAAATCTAAAATATCTCTTTTAGGGAAGCCACTATGGCTTATAAGAAGAGGATTTACACCTCTCACCCTCTTAAACAAGGATGTCCTCATTTAATTTTGCCTAGGTAACTCCATTGTACATTTCCATCAAGGCACTAGTCTAGGTGGTGGTGATAAAGGCTTCAGATTTTATAAATTTCTCTTTCTTATCTCTTAAATTCAAGATATCTAGGGTTAGGTCCTCTTTGAAATATTGCTAAAAGTAATTTTATTTGATGTGTTCATTCCCTCTAAGTAGGAATTGCATTAAATATTTATTAAAAAGCAAAATCTAGCAATTTGTGCATCTTAAAACCTTATTTGTAGGGCTGACATCATCACTATATTGTTGTTTTCTAGATGTTTCAGCCATAACATCTCTATTGAAAGTGCTTAGCTTTGCATATCTAATCAATAGTCTTGATTCTTTGTTGATTAATCACTATAAGATTGTTTCTTGTGGCTGTTATATGGCATCACATGCCCTATCATTGAATATTTGTCCTACCCTAACTCATAGCATCCCTATTATTTGCTTAAGTGGTCTAGGGATGGAATGGTTAAATGTGTATCTTGGGAGGTACTCTCACAACCCCTGGGGTATTGGGTTTGTAATAAGTTGACCCATGAAAATGAATCTTTGTGGGAAATGTACCTAAGCGGTGGGCTTTGTTCCCAAAGTCGTGGATGGAAGACCCAAGGAGGAAATGATTGTTTATTCATTACAAGCATAAGTGACAACCTTGAAGGGATATGGGGCACCTAGGGCTTCAATGGAGTGGCAAAAAATAAACTAAAATAATTTTTATTCCTTATGAAAATAGTGTTTAAGCATGTTGATTTAGGTCGGCTTGGTTTTGGAGACATTACCTTGGGGAAAAGTCATTCCACCATGAACACTATAAGGAGTAAAGATGAGCTCATTCAAGATCAATCGAAGTAGTGAGAAAGGGGCAGGGACAGTGATGCTGGAGGAAGGATTCCAGTTCCGGTGAGTGAATTTAAAGAGAGGAAGAGGAGGCATAGTGAGGTTGATGTAGAGCAGCGTAGTAGCCTATAGAGGCAATTTTGAAATTGGTGGGGAGGAGCAATGTTTCAGTGCCAGAAGCTGGGCAGAGGTTCCAGAGGGTAGGAGAGACATTTTTCCAAACAAAAGCTAACTAAATAGTTTGGGGAGAAGTTGTTTCGAGCTGAGTGCAGGAGAAACTGCGTTAGGGTGACAGAGTGATTGCACAGATCCAGTTTGGATGGCTCAATTTGAGTTGAGGTCAGAGCTCGGATTTGCCTGTGGAGTGAGGAAATTCCTCACTAGATTTTCTTACCAGTTTTCCTGTGTAGAATTGCCAGTATCGGCATCCAGTTGCACTCATATTATTTCACTATTGCATAATAATAAAACCCTCAACTGCTGCACCGGTTTTCCCAAGTTGGGTTTTTCCCAGAACATTGGTCCAAAAATAACTGTGTAGATTTAAGTGTCTGTGCTAGCATTTTTTCCAGCGTTTATTTCTTCCGTAGTTTTATTTTGTAGGTTGCAGTCTGATTGATTCAGTATTTGTTGTAGAAAATAGTAAATAAATTGTTAAAAATTAAGTTAAAAATTAGGAGAATTATTTCCAGTTACTTCAATAGGATTCGGATTGCTGATTTTTCACATCTAGCTGTTGACTTGGGGTTGCATCAGATGTGGTCTAGCCACAAAATTTGGTGGAGAGGTTGGGGCACATGAGATATCCAATATCTAGAAAAGGTTTGGGCGGATTCTAAACAAATCAAGGGATATTAAAATAATTAATATTTTTAATGGAGTCCCTAAGTCTAAACTTAGGGATAATAAAATATTAATTTGTATTAATATGAATCTGTGTTAGAATGGTCCAAAAGACAAGGATCAAGCCATATCTAATCTTAACCGTCGATTAGGGACTTAATCTCGGTCGTTGATATGTCAACAGGAAAATTATAAGAGGAGGCTTGAGGGTCACTTGGAGAGAACACCAGAGTGATCAGTCATTCTATTCTCTAGAGCGGGGTTTGCTAAGAGAGGTAGAATTAGTGATCGGGAGATGTAGCTGAGGGGCATTTGAGTACAGAGAGATAGAGAGGCAGAGATAGTGCCGGGAGAACAGCAAAATAGCCAAGAGAGTGACGCAGAGCCAGCTAGGGCTCACGCAGGGCCACGCAGAGGTAGCTGGGAGCTGCGCAGAGCCTCAGAGAGGCTAGCGTTGCTGACGCAGAGGGCCAGAGGGCTGACGTAGGGCTTTCCAGGGCTGACGCAAACCCATTTGGTGTGACACAGGGCCAACGTGAGGCAGAGAGGGGCTGACATAGTCCAGAGAGAGGCTGACACTGGGGTTTCTGGGGCAGATTTGTGTTGAGTAGCTACTGGAAGGATTATCTAGGGTTTCAGCCAAAAGATTTGTCAGAAACTGAGAGGTATTACTGCCAAGGAAATTCTATGTTAGGCAGGCTAGTTTTGGTACCCAGATTGTACTTTGATATTGCTTAATAAGAAAACCCTCAGATAGTTGAACTGTTTTCCCACAATGGGCTTTTCTGGGGACATAAGTCCAAAAATAATGGTGCCATATGGCGTGTTTGTTTCTGTTTCTTTTAGTTGTTGATCTATAATATGTTGAGCATGCACTAGTGTTTATTTTTCAGTATTTATATTGTAAATAACTTATTAAGGAAAATAACAAGTAGGTCGGAATAAATCAAATAAAGTGCATGGAGGGTTTCTAACTAAGTAAACTTAGAAACTTCAACATGGTATCACAACGTGATTGCAGATCACAGGAGGACTAAAGGACATCAGCCCAGCGGAGCAATAGCAGCAGAAAACCACTGTCCTGAGGTGACAGAAGTTGTTTCTAGCAGAGCAACAACAAGGAAGGGTGACGCAGTGCCTGCGTCAACAAGGGTGAGCTGGGAAGAGGCAGCGCAGAGGCGAAGGAAGGCAAGAAAAACCTCACGCAGAGCCACGCAGTAGTTGGGAGGGTTGACGTAGTTGGCTGACAAGGCTGGGTTGCATTGTCGAGATTGCGCAGAGCTTAGGAGCTATCACCTTCAGGTTGCTGGGGTTTATAAGGCTGCAGAAATATTGAAGAGTGGAGCTGGTGAGGTACTATAGTCAGAACAGTACCTGAAAGAGCAAGGCCAGAGGAGTTGCTACCGAGGGTTTCTAGCCGAGGAACTGGGATTAGTGGTGTGGTTGCATAAGATGATCAAAGTAGGGGGCATCTCGACAACAACAGAAGGATTTCCAGGAGGAAAATCGGGACTCAGAGGGAGTCCAGAAGAGAACTTCCAGACGGAAAGTAGAGACTCATAGGAGTCGAATAAAGAACTTCCAGGAGGGAAGTAGAGGAGCATCATGGCACTACACAGAGTAAGAGACCAGGAGAGATTGGATGGAGCATCGAGCTTCGCAGTCTAGAAGGCCAGAATCTTATCCGTACTTGACAGGAATCATGTCAAGAACTTTGCCTTGAAGGTAATAGCTATCCCAGTCGACCCCAATGATAATGACAGGTATAAGGAGGCGATGGCGAGGGCCAAGAGCATTATCCTTGATGGGGTCAAGGATCATGTAGTACCGCACATAGCCGAGAAGGAAATGGAATTTGAGATGTGGGAGGCTCTCAAGAAGCTGTACCATCATACTTATGTGCAAAGAAGAATGTTGCTTGAGAATCAGTTGAGATCGTATCAGATGAAGAAGGGAGAACCAATTGACACCTTCCTCAAAGGACTAAATGAGATTCGAGATTAGTTGACTGTTGTAGGGGCAACACCGGATAAGGAGCTGATGGTGAGGACAATGCTAAATGCTGTCTCAGAAGACTGGGAGGTATTTGTCCAGAGCATACTAGGCAGAGGAAAACTTCCACCTTGGGATGAGATGTGGGCATCTCTTCGCCATGGAGAGATCAGACAACAGTCAAAGACGGGTAACAGCAGCAAGGGGATCAAAGTTAAGCAGGAGGAGGAAGATGTGCTCATAGCATCTGAGGGAAAGCAAGAGAAGCGGAAGAAGAAAGATATCTCCAAGATCAAGTGCTTCCACTGTGGGGAGCTAGGTCATTATATGACCCAGTATCCGAGGAAGAAGAGTAAGGGAGAGTCTTCTGAGACTAAGGCAGCGCCAACACGGGTAGAGAAGGAAGTTTTGACAGACGATGACTGTGCCATGAGTGCACACGCACCACTTGAGCGAAAGTGGGGAGACATCGAGTTATAGTCAGGCAGACTACAGGCTATGAGGGGCAGGATCCTCGAGGTACCCAGCCTCTTGGATTAGACCTTGCTACAAAATCCCCGAAGAGGAGTAGCAGGACTGGCTGAGTCGGGTGGAGATGGATACGTATGGAGTGGCAGAGAGAGCTACAGTGCAAGAGTCCTGAGACAGCGCGAGGCTAGCAGGCTACAGTAGTGCGAGAGGCACAAGATTGTTTCATTGTGCAAGATGGCACAGAGAGGTGTGCAACGATATGAGATGCCAAGAGTTGTTGCAACAGCACAGAGGTCAGAGAGGGAGCACTTGTCAGCAACAAAAGCAACTTTAGCATCAGTGGTGTCTCTAGCCCAATAGGGAGGTCAGATTGGGAGATCAGTTACTTACTTCTCAGTAACTGAGTTGTAGTGTAGTAGTGCACAGCACGATGCAACATGATGAGAGGAGGTGCAGTGCGGATGTAGCACTGGGAGAAAGAACCAACAACAACACAGATGCAGAGGGAGTTGTCATGCATATGCAGTAGTGGTAGTGGCAGAACCATGGGTAGCAGTATAGGATGCAGTAGTGCAGAGGATGTTGAGCAGGAAGGCCTAGCATCAACACAGGTACTAATGTTGGATGATCAGAGTAATACTCAGTGAGGAGTATTGCTAGAGCACAGTCCTTGCTAAGAAGGAGCGTTGATTTGGGTTAGCATCGGATGTGATCTAGCCACGAAATTTGGTGGAAAGGTTGGGGCACATGAGATCTCTAATACCCAGAAAGGGTTTGGGCAGATTCTAAACAAATCAGGAGATACTAAAATAATTAATATTTTTAATGGAGTCCCTAAGTCTAAACTTAGAGAAAATAATATTTTAATGTTTATTAATATGAATCTGTGTTAAAATGGTCCAAAAGACAAGGATCAAGCCAGATCTAATATTAGCCGTTGATTATGGACTTAATCTCGGCCATTGATATGTTAACAGGAAAAGTATAAGAGGAGGCTTGAGGGTCACTTGGGGAGAACACCAGAGTGATCAATCATTCTATTCTCTAAATGGGGTTTGCTAAGAGAGATAGAATTAGTGATCGAGAGATGCAGCTCAGGGGCATTTGAGTACAGAGAGACAGGGAGGCAGAGATAGTGCCAGGAAAGTAGTGGAGTAACCAAGTACAGTGACGCAGAGCCAGCCAGGGCTCACGCAAGGCCATGCAGAGGTATCCGAGAGCTGTGCAGAGCCTCAGAGAGGCTAGCGTTGCTGACGCAGGGGGCCAGAGGGCTAATGTAGGGCTTACCAAGGTTGACGCAGAGCCATCCAGGGTGATGCAGGGCCAGCGTGAGGCAGAGAGGCGCTGAAGCAGTCCAGAGAGAGGCTGACGCTGGGGTTTCTGGGGTAGATTTGTGTTGAGTAGCTGCTGGAAGGATTATCCGGTGTTTCAGCCAGAAGATTTGTCAAAAACTAAGAGGTATTACTGCCAAGGAAATTCTCTATTGGGTAGGCCAGTTTCGACACCTAGATTGTACTCTGATATTGCTTAATAAGAAAACCCTCAAATAGTTCCATCAGTTTTCCCACATTGGGTTTTTCCAGGGACATTAGTCCAAAAGTAATGGTGTCATATGGCGTGTTTGTTTTTGTTTCTTTTAGTTGCTGATCTGTAATATGTTAAGCATGCACTAGTGTTTATTTTTTAGTATTTACATTGTAAATAACTTGCTAAGGAAAATAACAAGCAGGTAGGAATAAATCAGATAAAGTGCATGGAGGGTTTCTAACTAAGTAAACTTAGAAATTTCAACACTAGCACTTTTTGCATGTTAAAACCCTATTTCTAGGGCTAACTCATCACTATATTATTGTTTTCTACATGTTTTAGCCTCAACCCTGCATATCTAATTGATAGTCTTGATCCTTTGTTGACTAATCATTGTAAGACAGTTTCTTATGGTTATATGACATCAAATTCCCTATCATTGAATATTTGTCAAACGCTAACTTATAACAACCCTTTCCTTTGCTTGAGTGGTCTAGGGATGGAGCACTTGTGTTTTGGAAAAGACTATCTTAGCTCCTCTGACTCCACTAGTACCCTATCAAAATGGTTAGACATTTCCATCACCTTAAACCCTCCTTGTTGAATATCCTCTAGGTCATCCATATGTAGAAAATCCTCCCTTGTGGTTCAATATACCACTAAATAGTTGGAGTCAGGATGCTAAGGTGACAGCGATGGCCAATCTCTTGTTACCACGAGGTCTAGAGGTGTTAACAATAGAAAATATCGATGAAGTCTAAGAAGAGAGTGAAGGTGAGAAGAAGAGAAGGAAGGAGAGGCAACAAAGGTAGGGATGAACTAGTGGAGGAAATATATGAGAGAGGTAGTGAAGCTAGGACTGAAAATCTAAACCAAAGAGGCAAAAGGTGACAACATTAGAGATTAACAACTAAGACCAAGAATTAAAAGGTGGAAACAATACTTTAGATAGCAAATGAAAGAGGTGCGAATCAACAACTTGGGAGCTTAAATAGTGAAGGAAAGAAGAAAATGGTAATGGTTGAGGAAATGAACCCATAGCTGCAGTCTATGGGATGTGACAACCAAGACCAAATTCCCCAGTAGGCAAAGGAGAGGCAAGGTGATTGGTCCCATTAAAGGAGAAGTCATCTCGAGTTGGGCCCTACTCGAGAGAACGACCTAAAGAGACCTATTAGTAGTGATCTACCTAGGAAAGGGGTGACCAAAAGGAAACAAAGGGAGATGCTATAGAAGGAGGTTTTCCCCAAGTGGATTAGGAAGGAAAGGAACAAAAAGAAGAAAGGGTTGATGAGCAAAAGTATAAATGGGAGTGCCATTAATTTTTTGAGAAATGTTATAGATAAGAGTCCTAGGGGTGTGTAACAATGATCACATCCCAAAATGAAGCTTCACTCAACTTTCTAAAGCATATTAATTATGGAAATCTTATGAGTCTAGTAAAATCCACAAGCCACTAGAGAAAGGTTAGGACTAGAAGGCAAGGTTTTCTTTCAACATTCAATGGGTAAGGGAAGGAGAAGAAGAGTAAGCTGAATAACACATAATGGGGCATGAAAAGACAAGAGAGAGGAAAGAATGGGGTGCTCAAAATGGTCAGGGTAGGTGCAAGTAGGAAGATAAATCGCATGGCAAGGAGGAGAGAGAAATGACATAGGGAGACTAAGAGAGAACAAGAATGATGAACAAGGAAATCAGAGATAGAAGTATTTTCTGACTATCTTTGACAATAGCTCCAACCCGATGAGAAGTTTAGGGACAAGAAATATTGATGTGACTAATAGTTGGGTTTTAGGTAAGTTCATTTTGGGAAACCCTATACAATACACCGAGAGGAAGGTGTCTAGATCAATCTCTTTCAATGAGATAACTAACCTAAGTGCTAGAAATGAGAGAGAGGAGAACCAAAGAAAACTAACCTTGTGGCCCCAACAATTCCCCCCTAGAGATGAGTGTTCATCCTTGAGCAACTTCCACATGATATAGAGCCTCTCAACAATACTTCAGATGCTAAAACAATAAGCTTGAAATACTAGGCATTGGACTTTTCGATTATGTACCTAGATGGACCCAAGATGCCCCAAACCTTGCCTTGACCTTGTTTAATGGATGACATCTCATTTTGAAGCCTAGATGGGGATGGCTATCACCGAGATGACATGGGAGGGATAGTACATCCATATTTGATGCCAATTCTTTCTTTTAGAGGTGCCACATCACTACCACATGTTTGCAAAGAGTGAGGTAGGGATTCTATTGGATGATGTCATGGTGGTGGAGGCACCATTTGGAGGTGTATGCATGCAATTGAGGACTTTCTTGGAGTAAGGAGCACTCTTGGACCCTTGTCTTAGTTCTTTGGTACCTCTGCATATTTTGTAGGATGATGTAATGGTGGAGACTCCTTTTCTATGACAAGTGTTGGATATTTTTGGCATTTTGTTATATTCTCGAGTTATTTCAAGGTCAACTTGTGAACTTTGACCTAGTTGAATGCTTAGGTAAACACTTTTAGTGGTTTCTTTTAATATTAATATAATAAGTAAGGCTTGGTTACCCTTAAATAAATAGAGAGGAGCCTTATTCACTTTTCATCATCATTCATTGTCGCACTTCTCTCTCTTTGGGAAGTGTGCATTAGATTTTGCCTATTCTCTACTTGCACAAAGTGTAGATCTATGGTGAAATTGCTCTTGGAGGTGGATTTTTGCTTGAAGTTGGCTTCTTGAGATTGATAGAGGAGATTCTTGTGGAATTTTTTTAAGTTTATTGCTCATCTTCTATATTTTGCATGCTATATTGTGCAAATTATGGTTTCTGCTTGTGGCATAGTTAAAATGGTTTGTTTGTCTAGAAATTGTGATCCTCTATGCCATGTGAAATTGTTTTCTTTGAACCCTTTAAGAGAAATCCCAGTTTTGCATCTCTCAAATCTAAAATATCCCTATTAGGGAAGTCGCTAGGGTTTGTAAGAAGAGGATTTACACCTCTCACCCTCTTAAACGAGGTTGTCCTCATTGAAGTTTGCCTAGGTAACTCCATTGTACATTTCCATTAAGGCACTAGTCTAGGTGGTTGAGATAAAGGCTTATGATTTTACAAATTTCTTTCTTCTCTCTTAAATTCAAGATATCTAGGGTTATGGCCTCTTTGAAATATTGCTAAAAGTAATTTTATTTGATGTGTTCATTCCCTCTAAGTATGAATTGCATTAAATATTTATTAAAAAGCAAAATCTAGCAATTTGTGCATCTTAAAACCTTATTTGTAGGGCTGACATCATCACTATATTGTTGTTTTCTACATGTTTCAGCCATAACATCTCAATTGAAAACCCTTAGCTTTCCATATCTAATCGATAGTCTTGATTCTTTGTTGACTAATCACTATAAGATTGTTTCTTGTGGCTGTTATATGACATCACATGCACTATCATTGAATATTTGTCAAACCCTAACTGATATCATCCCTATTCTTTGCTTAAGTGGTCTAGGGATGGAATGTTAAAATGTGTATCTTGGGAGGTACTCTCAAGATACCCACGAAAATGAATCTTTGTGGGAAATGTACCTAAGTGGTGGGCTTTGTACCCAAAGTCGTGGACAGAAGATCCAAGGAGGAAATGATTGTTTATTCATTACAAGCATGAGTGACAACCTTGAAGGGATAAGGGGCACCTAGGGCTTCAATGGAGTGGCAAAAAATAAACGAAAATAATTTTTATTCCTTATGAAAATAGTGTTTAAGCTTGTTGACTTAGGTCGGCTTGGTTTTGGAGACATTACCCTTTGTGAAAAGTCATTCCAACATGAACACTATAAGGAATAAAGATGAGCTCGTTCACGATCAATCCAAGCATCTCTCTCTTGTGATTTCTGTCCAAGAAAGAGATAATACCTTAAGGGGCCACACGACTTAAGGAGAATGAAAATTGGAGCAAGTGTGGTCTATCACAAGTCCGTTGGATGGCCGAGTTTTTCCCAGGTTGGAGAAGAAGCATCTCGATGATTTTTGGCCCTCAAGGAAGTATTTTTTGTGCGCAGGTTTGAGCTTTGTTCTTTATATTGGTTTGTCCCCTAGTTAGGGTTTCTTTATGCAAGTACAACTGTCCTAAGTTCATCCCTAAGTTTGGTTACATTTTCCCTAGTTTTGGTGCAAAAAAGAGGATTGGGACTTGAAAAGAGTGGATGTCTAGTTCTGTGATAGTGCTGCATTCCTCAGAACATTGTGTAGGGATTTGTTATGGGTAGGCTGAACCTAAGGAGGGATAAAACCAGTGTTCAGTGTGAACGAAAGTGCATGGCTTGGACAAAAGTCAAGGCATCCTTGAAGTGAAGAGTCAAGGAGTAGATTCATTGGAGGAGAGTGCTGGAATAGGAGGGTTAAAGGTTTGTTCAATATGATGTGTTTGGAGTCTGGACTACGTGTCTCATGCCAATGATCAGTCTCTTTAGTGGTGTAAAGGGATTGTGTGTTAATAGACCTTGAATCCCTAAGAATAGTGAGGTTTGAAGGTGTAAACCCATTGTTAGATGACAAATTTGATGTGCCCTAAGTTTAGTGAGTTCAAGAGGGAATTCTTTAGTGTGATGGAAGTGTGTTAAAGACCCTAAGAGAAGAATCCTTTGGAGCAGCAGAGGACTGTTAGAGGGCAGGCTATGTTCAATATTCTTGAAGCAACAAGAGGATTGATAGAAGTTAGATTAGGAAATTGAAGATGAAAGCAATTCTAGAGTAGAAAAAGTACTTGTGAGTAGCAGTGGAGGTGGAAAAGGCCCTGCCAGGTGTTCAAGGTACATGGACTAAAAGGGTTGGTGTGAGATATCCTTTAGAAAGTAATTCAAGTGTGTCTTGTTCAAGGGTAGATTAATTGTCATACATTGTTGACATCAAGCCCTACTTTCCTTGTATAAGGGTTAATTGTAAGGTGTGAAATTTCCTAAATCTAACAATCTCAGGAATCCTACAACAACCAACTGAATCTACTTCACCTAGATTGTAAATTACTTTACAAGCTTATTTCAGGTTTCTTCTTGAAACATTGAAGTAAATTATTGAAGCAACCTACACCAATTTAAATATGATTTTGAAACATAGAAACTGAACAAGGAAAATAGAAACACATAGGACACTACTATTTTTGGAGAAATGTCCCTGAAAAAACTCAATGCGGGAAAATCGGTGCAACAGCTCTGAGGGTTTATTATGATTAAGCAGTAGCAAATTTTGAATACATCACTAAATACCTCATAGGGTTATTCAGTTACAGAGAGAAATACTGGTAGAAGCTTTGTGAGTTTACCTCACACAATCATGGAGAAAAAGTCCCGGATGTTCCAGCTGCTAGATGAGGTGCCTCTGGTAGGCCCTGCGCTATCTCTGTGATGCCTCTACGCTATCCTAGCATCAACGCTTTCAGGCATTGCGTCACCCAACTAGGGAATCAATTAGTAGCCCAGAGTCACTGCTCTCAGCCTCTCGATCTCACACCCCAGCTTCCGACTGCTGAAACTGACTCACTGCACTAATTTTCGACTTTCTCTCTCTGCCTCTACATTGCTTCTACGTGGCTCTTCTAGCCCTTCATCAAGCTCTATGTCAAGGCTACTAGATCACTCTCTGCCTCTCCCTACTGATGATTCTCTGGCTAAGAATCTCACTTTCTCTCCGGAAGCTATCCTACCCCTCTGCTGCAAGAAATCTCCTCAATCGATTTTCTTCCTCAGAACTTCTCACTTCAGAAAAATCGATTTCCTTGATTAATCTGTGTGTTTTCCAAATGGCCCTCAAGCCCCTTCTTATATCTTCCTGTTGGACAACCAACGACCTAGCTAAAATCATAATCAAAGGCTCAGATAATTTTGGCTTGATCCGTGTCTTTTTCTAGAAGTTTCACCCCTAATTAGATTAATACCCATTAATATTTTAATTTTCCTAAATTTAGACTTAGGAACCCCATTAAAAATATTAATTATTTTAATAAACACTTAATCAAAGGCTCAGATAATTTTGGCTTGATCCGTGTCTTTTTCTAGAAGTTTCACCCCTAATTAGATTAATACCCATTAATATTTTAATTTTCCTAAATTTAGACTTAGGAACCCCATTAAAAATATTAATTATTTTAATAAACACTTATGGGTGGAATTTCCCAAAACAATTTCTAGGTTCTTTGGAATGCATGGGCTCAAGTCTCCCTGCAAAATTTGAGGCGTAGAGCACATCCGAGGCTACCCCAAATCAACACTCCCGCTTAGCGAGGAATGTGCTCTAGCAATACACTACTGCAGAATACTATTTTGACTCAGAAGCATCATCCTCTGCGCTGCTGATGTTTGACATGTTGTCCACCAACTACTACACTGCTGCTACAACTGTATTGCTTCCTTTGACATTGCCACTACCAATGCTACATTTGTACTACAACTCCCTCTCAAATGCAACATTTGTGCAGCTGCTAGCACTGCCACTACTAACACTGCATCCTTATTGCAACTTAGTTTATGAGAGAAGCAACTGAAAAACATCCAAAATTACTAAACTAACTATGTTCAGTATGATACCATGTGAATGCTGGAACTGATTGCTTCTAGTATTTGCGTCGTCCCTTTTAATCTACTACACTTCTACTGACCTCTGCTCTATTCCATCTGCACCGTTGACAACTCTGCTCTGTGTTGTTTAGTCTTTGGTGCTCCTAGCCATTGCAACTGTCTCCCCGACACTCCTCGGCACCATTCGACACTAGTCCATCCTGCTACTGCAAAATTAGGCTCCCGTAGCAAGGTATTGATCCAAGAGGTGGACTCCTTAAGGATCCTACCCATCTATAGCTCTTTCGAACTACAACTCCAAATCAGCCCACCTCCCTCCTAGAGATATCTCGGCTGTCATGGCAAACTCCTCCTCTTCGATCTTCGTGGGCACAACCTTCATATCATTTTTCTCATCCTTGTCCTTCTTCTTGAGAGGACATTGTGTAGCATAGTGACCCATCTCACCACACCTAAAACACTTGATCTTTGAGACGCCCTTTTACCGTCTCCGCTGCTCCTGTTGTCCCTTCGATGCAAGGGTTGCATTATCCTCCTCCTCCTTGGGCTTCAACCCACTGCTACTGCAACTTTCTTCAAGTTTGACCTTGGCCAGGTCTCTCCTCAACTCCTCTTGTTTTAGAGCTGCCCACATCTCATCCCAATTAGGAAATGCTGCTTTGCCCAGGATACTCTGGACAAAGAATTGCCACTCATTTGAGGCAAAATTGAGGGCTAGTCTACCCAACTCTGAATCCTGAGGTGTATGCCCCGTATTAGATAATGCATCACGAGTTTCCTTCAGCTTCATGAGGAATGGATCCACACGCTCTCCCTTCTGCAACTGAGAAGATCTCAGCTTCTGCTCTAAGTACATCTTTAGCTGCTCGGAAGATCCCTGATATAATGTGGCCAAGGTATCCCACATCTCCTTAGTAGTCCCTCTGCTAGCAACATGACACACCACGCGATCCCTGACTCCATCTAGGATCATCCTTTTGGCCTTTAACATCTCAACCTTGTACTTATTTAGCGGATCTACATCCGCAGGTTCAACTACCACAATATCAACATACGTCTTGAGGGCATGCTCTTCTGGAAGGAAAGACATTCTAGCCTTCCAGATGACATAGTTGGAAGCCCTGTCCAACCTGTCCTGATCCCTCAATCCACTGGTTGCCATATCCTCCGAAAAAATGTCAAACAACTCCCTCTTTCTCCCTACTTCATAGCTCCTACGCTGCCTTACCCACTCCCTGATGGAGTTGGTAAGCCGGTGCTCCTCTGCAGCTCAACAAATGAGAAATATTGAATTCCTTGGCAAGAAACCATTGAGAAAGTATTCCCTCACTATGCGATCTGCTTCTTCCTCCTGACAGCTTTTCTGCCCAACACTTAGCTTGCAGAAAACTTCGCCCTCTAGTTCTGCGTGGCTCTGCATAGCTCCCTTTGCCTTGGTAAGTTTTTGAACTGGTAGTCTTACCTCTCTTTCGGCTCACTCAAAGAGAGACACCCCTGAAAATATAGCCCTCCTGGCTAGAACTGCGCAATCCCTCAGGGGATTTGAATTGCTGCTTGTTGTAGCAAGTTGGCCCTTTCTTCAATGTTAGATCTACTCTTCCGATTTCACATCAACTTGGCTCTGATACCATGTGAAAATTCCTAGATCTAACAATCTCAAGAATCCTATTACAACCAACTGAATCTACTTCACCAAGATTGTAAATTACATTACAAATTTACAAGCTTATTTCAGTTTTCTTCTTGAAACATTAAAGTAAATTACTCGAGTAGCCTACACCAATTTAAATATGATTCTGAAACATAGAAACTAAGGAAAATAGAAACACATAGGACACCATTATTTTTGGACAAATGTCCCTGGAAAAACCCTATGTGGAAAAACCGGTGCGACAGCTCTAAGGGTTTATTATTATTAAGCAACAACAAATTCTGAATACATCACTAAATACCTCATAGGGTTATTCAGTTACAAAGAGAAATATTGGCAGAATCTTTGTGAGGTTACCTACGCTATCTTTACGCTGTCCCAATGTCAATCATTTCACGAATTGCGTCACCCAACTGGGGAATCGATTAGTAGCCTAGAGTCACTGCTCTCAGCCTCCTAGTCTGACACCCCAGCTTCTGGCTTCTGAAACTAACTCACTGGACTAATTTTTGACTTTCTCTCTCTGCCTCTGCATGGCCCTTCTAGCCCTGCGTCAACCTCTACGTCAAGGTTACTAGATCACTCTCTACCTCTCTTTGTTGATGATTCTCCAGCTGAGAATGTCACTTTCTCTCTAGAAGCTATCCCTGCCCCTCTGCTGCAAGAAATCTCCTCAATCGATTTTCTTCCTGAGAACTTCTCACTTCAGAAAAATAGATTTCCTTGATCTCTCTGTGTGTTTTCTAAATGAACCTCAAGCCCCTTCTTATATCTTCCTGTTGGACAACCAATGGCCTAGATAAAAAAATAATCAAAAGATCATATCGTTTTGTCTTGATCCATGTACCCCTGATTAGATTAATACACATTCATATTTTAATTTTCCTAAGTTTAGACTTAGGAACCCCATTAAAAATATTAATTATTTTAATAAAATCATTTCTAGGTGGAATTTCCCAAAACGCTTTATGGGTTCTTTGGAATGCATGTGCCCAAGCCTCCTTGCAAAATTTTAGGCCTAAAGCACATTCGATGGTACCTCAAATCAACATAAGGGCCATGATCCCTCGTACAGGAGCCCTATGTTTGTTGTATTAAATTTGTAATATAACAAGTTTTCAGTTTACAAAAATCTATTGTGTACTACATTGATTCACTTTTGTACATTTTCCGCTGTCCAAAGTGCTTATGTTGTGGTATTTTAGCGTGTTTGTGATCATGTTTTAGACATAGACCTAATTCTAAAGTGCCAAGGAAAAATCCACATGGTATTAGGGCTACTTTGAAGGGACAACTGAATCAGAGTGTGCACAACCTACAACTCAAGAGGGAGTTGGTTGCCTTGTTGTTGAAGGACTAGCAACAATGGCGAAGTTGGAAACTAGTCTAAGATATGAGGACAGGTTGGATGGATTGTCTAACTATAGCCCTTGGAAGGAAAGGATCAGGTTGGTCTTGTTGGTGAACACGATTTGGGAATTCACTGACAAGGAGATTAAGAAGCCAAATGACCCTAAGGAGTTGAAGGGATATGAGGATTTGGATATGAAAACTATGCTAATCATCCCATTCAATGTCAATGATCACTTAATACCTCATTTGACTTGGAAGACCACTTCCCACGAGTTGTGGAAAGCTCTTTAGGATTTGTTCCAAAATAAGAATGAGAACTGACTATTGGTATTGAGAGAAAAGGTGAAGAGCACAATATGTCGGATGGTGAAGATGTGGTTTCATATATGACGAGAATTTGTCAAGTTCATGATTATCTTGCTACCATAGGAGATAATGTTCTAGAGTCTGAGCTGGTGAGGACTGCTTTGAAGGGATTTTCCAAGGAATGGAAGTCGTTTATCAAAGGGATCATTGCTTGAGATAAGTTTCCAAATTGGAACAGGTTATGGGATGACTTCATCCAAGAATAACTGCAAGACAAGGATCTCACAAGAAGAAGAAGTCTTTTGATGATAATGTGACTCTTGCAGGAAAGATGAAGCACAAGGAAAAGAAGCACTTGAGTAAGCTGAAGTATTATACATGTGGCAAGTATGGTCATTATGCAAGTAAGTGTTCGTGGAAGAAGAAGGGAGAAAATAAGAAGAGGAATGGTAAGGAGATAGTTGGTGATGCTACATCTTCTAAGATGGAAGACTTCTCAAGAAGTTTCAAGGAGTACTTTGCTCTAGTTTCTCATTTCTCTGAGGTACCATCAATGAGGTTGCATGGTATATCGATAACGGAGTGTCAAAGCATATGAAAGGTTTCACATGAAATTTTTGAGACTCTAAATGAATGGGACTTGGTGTTGCACATGAAGGTTTGCCACAAGAGTCAAAAACTATCAGATGGTCAGGTGTTGTGCCACTCAAGATGGAGTTAGGTGGGTTGTTACAAGTTTAAGATGTATTGTGGGTACTAGAGATCAGGTACAATGTGTTGTCTATCTAAGTGATTGAGGTGAAGGGGTTTGAGGTGATATTCTAGTATGGGAAAGCGAAACTCAGGCCCAAAGGATCTAACTCTACTGGATCTATCATTGGAGTTAGGGAGCATGGTCTATATTGGCTGACGGGCAAGCCTATAGATCAAGGGAAGAAGCAAGTTCTCGAGACTCAGAGGAAGTCAAGTTCAAGTGGGAGTATGTAGGTTCAGAGGGAGAATCCACAACCCAAGAAGATCACATGGTCAATGGGGAGTAAGGAAACTTCTATTGGCAAGAAGGAACCATGGAATGCCCTGAAGGAATTTCAGGAGAAGAAGCAGGAAGCTTCTAGTGGCAGGGACACTACTGAGATTAGTGTGGTTCATTATACAAGGTATGTTGTAGTGTTGAACACCAAAGATTGGGCTAGTGTCATTGATGATGACGAGATACTTCTGAGTGGTGGAAGTACCTCCATTGCTAAGAGGGAGTGTTGAAATGTGTATCATGGGAGGTACTCCCACAACCCCTGGAGTATTTAGTTTGTGAGGAGTTGACCCATGAAAATGAAGCTTCGTGGTCAATGTACCCAAGTGGTGGGATTTGTACCCAAAGTTGTGGGTGAAAGACCCAAGGAGAAAATAATTGTTTATTCATTGAAAGCATAAGGGGCAACCTTCAAGGGCTAAGGGGCACCTAGGGTTTCAATGGAGTGGTGAAAAATAAATGAAAATAATTTTTATTCCTTATGAAAATAGTGTTTAAGTACGTTGGCTTAGGTCGGCTTGGTTTTGGAGACATGACCCTTTGTGAAAAGTCATTCTACCATGAACACTATAAGGAGTAAAGATGAGCTGCTTGAGGATCAAACCAAACATCTCTCTCATGTGATGTCTACCCAAGAAAGAGATAAAATACCTCAGGGAGTTGCGGGACTTGAGGAGGACGAAAATTGGAGCAAGTGTGGTCTATCACAAGTATATTTGTGATTTTCGGTCCTCAAGAAAGTTTGTTTTGTGTTCAGGTTTGAGGTCTGTTCTTTGTATTGGTTTGTGCCCTATTTAAGGCTTCTTCTATGCAGGTACAACTGTCCTAAGTTCAACCCTAAGTCTGGTTAGATTTTCCCTAGTTTATGTGCAAAAAAGAGGGCCGAGACCCTAAGAGTGGACATCTAGTTCTGTGATAGGGTCGCATTCCTTAGCGTATTGTGCAGGGATTTGTTGTGGTTAGACCAAACATGAGGAAGGTTGAAACCAGTGTTTAGTGTGAACAAAAGTGCATGGTTTGGACAAAATTCAAGGCTATCTTGGAGTGAAGAATTAAGGAGCAGATTCATTTGAAGAGAGTGTTGGAAGAGGAGGGTCAAAGGTCTGTTCAATATAATGTATTTGGATGACATGTCTCATGCCTATGATCAGTGTCTTTAGTGGTGTAAAGGGACTGTGAGTTTGCAAACTTTGAATCGCTACGAACTATGAGGTTTGAAGGTGCAATCCCATTGTTAGAAGGCAGATTTGATGTGCCCTACATTCAGTGAGTTCAAGAGGGAATTCATTAGTGCGAGGATAAGGTGTTAAAGAACCTAAGAGAATAATCCTTTGGAATAGCAGAGCACTATTAGAGGGCAGCCTACATTTAGACTCCTTGGAGCAGCAGGAAGATTGATAGAAGGTAGATTGGTTAACTGAAGATAAAACCAATTTTGGAGCAGCAGTAGAGGTGGCAAAGGACCTGCCAAGTGTTCAAGGTATGTGTACTAAAAGGGCTGGTGTGAGATCTCCTTCAATAAGTCAAGGGTGTCTTGTTCAATGGTATATTGATTGTCGTACATTGTTGACATCAAGCCCCACTTTCCTTGTATAAGGGCTAATTGTAAGGGCCATGATCCCTCGTAAGGGCCATGATGCCTTGTGTTTGTTGCATTAAATTTGTAATACAACAAGTTTTTGGTTTGCAAAAATCTATTATGTACTACATTGATTCACTGTTGTACATTTTTTGTTGAGCAAAGTGCTTGTGTTGTGGCGTTTTAGTGTGTTTGTGATTGTGTTTTAGACATGGACTTGATTTTGAAGCGCTAAGGAAAAGTCAAAATGGAATACTTGTGTTTTGGAAAAGACTATCTTAACCCTCTAGACTCCACCAATACCCTATCACAATTATTAGGCCTTTCCTATCACCAATACCCTATCCTTGCCCTTCTTTCGAGGGCACTGAGTGGCGAAATGTCCCAGTTCCCCACACCTGAAGCATATGACTTTGGATATATCCTTTTTCTTCCTCTTTTGTTGCCCTTACTGTCCTGATGATGTGAGAGTTGCATCCTCCTCCTCCTCCTTCTTGGCTCTGATTCCTTTACCGCTACTTCCCGCCTTGGTTAACCGCCTAATCTCTTCCTGTTGAAGAGCTACCCACATCTCCTCCCAACTGGGGAGAGAAGCCCTGCCCAAAATGCTCTGGACAAAGGTCTCCTAGTCTTCAATGACTGTATTCAGGGTAGTTCTAACCATGAACTCAGGATTTGGTGTAGACCCCACAAAATTCAACCAGTCTCGAATCCCTTGCAACCTGAGAAGGAAGGGATCTATTTCTTCTCCCTTTTACATCTGATACTGTCTCAGCTGGTTCTCAAGCAAAATCTTTCGTTGAACTTAAGTTCCCTCATACAAGGTGATCAAGGCCTCCCACATCTCCCTTGTTGTGTCCTTTTCAACAATATGTGGGACCACATGATCCTTGACCCCATCCAAAATCATGCACTTCGCCTTTGCTTGAGCCTCCTCGTATTTCTTGAGAGGATCAACATTGACCAAAACAACAACCACTTTCAAGGCATACTTGTTGATGTGATTCTTGTCCAAGACTGCCAGGATCTTGGCCTTCTAGATGGCAAAGTTGGATGCTCCATCCAATCTGTCCTGATCCCTCAGTCCATTAACTATCATCTCTACTCAAACAAGTATAGAACAAGTTCTCTTCTCCCTCTCCCACTGTTGCCCCAGCACGACTCAGATCTGGATTTCTTTGGCGCTAGAAATCCTCTAAGGAACAAGTTCCTTCTAGACTCCCTCTAAGTCCTGTTTTCCTTCATGGAAATCCTCTCATCAAGTAATGTCGAATCACCCCTCTCCGATCCTCCTTTGTTGCCGCTCAACAACCCGGATGTAGATTTCTCTGGCAAGAAATATGATAAGGCAGTGACTCCCTCTACCTTGGTTCAATCTCTTCAGACACTTGTTCTGCACCAGCAGCAATAGCATCTCGCCAGCACCTCAGATCTAATATGCACTACTCCCTCTACCCCAGCAACTAAAGAATTTGAGCTCCTTAGGCTCTGCATATTCATTGCGTGAGCTAGATCAGCTCCTCCTAGTCACTGTGCCACTCCATCCTGGCTCAGAAATATGACGTGGCTTTGTGTGAGCTTGATCTGCCCCTCTCTACTTCTGCACTGGCCTAGATATTTGACGCAGTTACTGCGTGGGCTCCTCCCAGCTACTATGTCACCCTCACCTAGCTCAGAATGTTGACACAGGCACTGTGTGAGCCTCTGCGTCACCTCTTCTGCACTGCATCAGTCTCCCTCTGCGTCTCTGGCTCTAGAACAACGCTGTCACTCGGGACAACTGCCTCTTTGCAGCAGATTTGCTGGATCTCTCGGCTAATGGATTTAGTATCCTATGATCTGCAATTCTCTGATACCATGTGAAAATTTCCGAATCTTTACAAATAGAAATCCTACTGTAGTCATTGGTTTAGCATCTCCTACTTGTTATTTCATTCAACAAGTTATTTAATTCATAAACAATGATGAAAAATACTATTGCAAACTACACTGGCATACAGATCATAAACTGAAATGATAAATGAGACAAACACACAAGGGACACCGTTATTTTTGGACAACACGTCCCCTGAAAAACCTAATTCAGGAAAACTGGTGCAGTAGATAGAGGGTTTGTATTATTAAGCAAGAAAAATTTGAGTACAACAGGATGCCTCTCACATCGGCTAACCTTATAGAGAAATCATGGCAACAAGAAATACATTCGAGGGTTTACCTCGTTCCCCATGTCACAGCTGATTCAATGAGTGATCTGACCCTCTCGGTAAACACTGCGCAATCACTGTGGGGTCCAGCGTCTTGCCTCTAGAAGATTGCGTCAGCGTTTCAGCTAGATTGATTTACTAAGTGAAGTATGTTGTTTAGCCCTTCCGACTCAGAACCTTGCTTCCTTAGCGAAATCTCGAACTACTGATGAATACTCTACCACTGCCACTGCAAGAGACCCTCCTCGCCTGCATCAGCTCTGCGTGATCCCCTCCTAGACTGCGTAGGCCTTTGAGCTGCCTCTCTGATGCTACTATTGCCTCTCTGCCACGTACTCGTTGGCTTAGAAATCCTTTCCGATCCAGATCTCTACTTCTGCCCCTCTCACTGCAACTCAGATCACTTGTTCAATTTTCTCAACAAACCTCGCCCCAAAAAAATCGAACTGATTGATCAACTTGGTGTATCTCTAACTGACTCTCAGGCCTCCTCTTATACTTTTCCTGTTGATGAATCAACAATTGAGATTAAGTCCTTAATCAATGATTAAGATTAAAATAGACTTGATCCTCGTCTCTTAGAAGCTTCTCACCCATATTTTTATTAATACCCATTAATATTTTTATTTTCCTAACTTTAGACTTAGGAACCCCATTAAAAATATTAATTATTTTAATTACTCACAATCTGGGTGGAATTTCCCCAAATGATTTATGGGTCTTGGAGATCTTATGTATTTTAGCCCCTCCACAAAATTTCGGAGCTAGAGCACATTCGATGCTACCCAAAATCAACACTCTCTCTTAGCAAGGAATGTGCTCTAGCAATACTTCCCAATAGAAGTATCACACTGATTCACTGCATTGCTCCTCTACGTTGTTGATTCTCGGTCTAATTCCCTTCATCCACTGCACTACTGCAATCTATACTGCTGCCCATGACACTGCCACTATCACTGCTACATTTGTACTGCAACTCCCTCTCAATATGCTGCACATAGCACTGCAACTACTAACTGCTGCAGTGCAACTCAGTTGGTGAGAAGTAAGCAACTGAAAAACCACCCAAAAACTGACATGCTGGCCAATCTCGATGCCCCATGATGCTGAAGCTACCTCTACTGCTAATCTGCATTGACCCTCTGATACTATTGCGCTGCTTCAGACTTTGGCATTCTAGATCTGCCACTGTTGCTCCATCAACCCTTGCACCAACTGACTCCCGTCATTCTGCTGCTGTCATTAAGGGCTCCCATAGTCGTATGTGATCCAAGAGTTTGGGCACCTCAAGGATCTCGCCCTTGTGTAGTCCTCCTGACTACAACTTGTTGTCACCCCACCTCTTCTCTAGAGGTGCATGAGCACTCATGGCGCAATCGACACCCTCACCTTCTCCGTCAGCTTTTGCTGGAGTAGCCTTCGAGTCAGACTTCTCTTCCTTGCCCTTCTTCCAAGGGCACTAAGTGACAAAATGTCCCAGTTCCCCACACCTAAAGCATCTGACTTTGGATATATCCTTTGTCTTCCTCTTTTTCTACCCTTGCTATCCCGATGATTCGAGAGTTTCATTCTCCTCCTCCTCCTTCTTGGCTCTGATTCCTTTAACGCTACTTCCTGCCTTGGTTAATCGCCTGATCTCTTCCTGTTGAAGAGCTTCCCACATCTCCCCCCAACTAGGGAGAGAAGCCCTGCCCAAAATGCTATGGAGAAAGTCTCCCAGTCTTTACCGACTGCATTCAGGGCAGTCCTGACCATGAACTCAGGAGCTGGTGTAGAACCCACGGAAGTTAGCTGGTCTCGAATCCCTTGCAACTTGAGAAGGAAGGGATCGATTTCTTCTCCCTTCTGCATCTGATATTGTCTCAGCTAGTTCTCAAGCAACATCTTCCATTGAACGAAAGTTCCCTCATACAAGGTGGTCAAGGCCTCCCACATCTCCCTTGTTGTGTCCTTTCAGCAATATAAGGGACCACATGATCCTTGACCCCGTCCAAAATCATGCACTTCACCTTCGCTTGAGCCTCCTCATATTCCTTGAGAGGATCAACATCAACCGGAACAACAACCACTTTCAAGGCATAATCTTTGATGCGATTCTTTTCCAAGACTACCAGGATCCTAGCCTTCCAAATGAAAAAGTCGGATGCTCCATCAAACCTATCCTGATCCCTCAGTCCATTAATTTCCATCTCTGCTCAAACGAGTATAGAAAAGGTTCTCTTCCCCCTCTCTTGCTATTGCCCCAGCAAGACTCAGATCTGGAATTCTTTGGCGCTAGAAATCCTCTAAGGAACAAGTTCCTTCTAGACTCCTTTTGAGCCCTGATTTCCTTCACGGAAATCCTCCCGCCAAATAATGTCGAATCACCACTCTTTGATCCTCCTTTGTTGCTGCTCAGCAACCCAGATCTAGATTTCTTTGGCAAGAAATCTGCTAAGGCAGTGACTCCCTCTACCTTGGTTCAATCTCTTTAGACACTTGTTCTGCACCAACAACACCAACGTCCCACAGGCACCTCAAATCTAATCTGCGCTACTCCCTCTACCCCAACAACTGAAGAATTTGAGCTCCTCAGGCTATGTGCAATCATTGTGTGAGCTATATCGGCTCCTCCTAGCTACTATGTCACTCCTTCCTGGCTCTGAAAGATGACATGGCTTTGTGTGAGCCTAATCTACCTCTCTTTGCTTCTGTGCTGGCCTAGATAGCTAACGCAGTTACTGTGTGGGATCCTCCCAGCTACTGCATCACCCTCACCTGGCTCAGAATGCTGACGCAGACACTGTGTGAACCTCCGTGTCACCTCTTCTGCACTGCGTCACTCTCCCTCTACGTCTTTGGCTCTGGAACAACGTTGTCACTCAGGACAGATGCCTCTCTGTAGCGGATTTGCTGGATGTCTCGGTTGATGGCTTTAGTATCCTATGATCTGTAATGCTCTAATACCATGTGAAAAATTCTAAATCTTTACAAACAGAAATCCTACTGCAGTCACTGGTTTAGCATCTTCTACTTGTTATTTCATTCAACAAGTTACTTAATTCATAAACAGTGATGAAAAACACTACTGCAGACTACACTGACATATAGATCATAAACTGAAATGATAAATGAGACAAACACACAAGGGACACCGTTATTTTTGGACAACACGTCCCTAGAAAAAACCAATGCGGGAAAATTGGTGCAGCAGATAGAGGGTTTGTATTATTAAGCAAGCAGAATCTGAGTACAACAGGTTTCCTCTCACACTGGCTAACCTTACAGAGAAATCACAGCAACAAGAAATACATTCGAGGGTTTACCTCGTTCCCCAAGTCACAGCTGATCCATTGAGTGATTTGACACTCCTGGCAATCACTACTAAGTCCCTGTGCAATCACTGCGTGGGTCAGTGTCTTGCCTCTAGAAGACTGCGTCAGCCCTTCTACTAGATCGATTTGCTGAGTGAAGTCTATCGTTTAGCCCTTCCAGCTCAGAACCTTGCTTCCTCAGTGAAATCTCGAACTACTGACGAATACTCTGCACTGCCAGTGCAAGAGACCCTCCTGGTCTATGTCAGCTCTGCTTGAGCACCTCCTGGGCTACATAGGCCTTTGCACTGCCTCTCTGATGCTACTGCTGCCTCTTTGCCACTTAGTCTTTGGCTCAAAACTCCTTTTTGATCCTAATCTCTACTTCTGCCCCCCTCGCTGCAACTTAGGTCACTTGTTCAATTTTTTCAGCAAACCTCGCCCCAGAAAAATTGAACTGATTGATCAACTTGGTGTATCTCCAACTGCCCTCAAGCCTCCTCTTATACTTTTCCTCTTGATGAATCAACGACCGAGATTAAGTCCCTAATCAACGACTAAGATTAAAATAGACTTGATCCTCATCTCACCCATATTTTTATTGATACTCATTAATATTTTTATTTTCCTAAGTTTAGACTTAGGAACCCCATTAAAAATATTAACTATTTTAATAAATCACAATCTGGGTGGAATTTCTCCAAACAATTTCTGGGACTTGGAGATCTTATGTATTCTAGCCCCTCCACAAAATTTTGGAGCTAGAGCACATCCGATGCTACCCAAAATCAACACGGAAGGCACAAAGCAAATATAACAACAACATAGTAGCATTAGAGGGTCAACACAAATTAGCAGCAGAGGTAGCTTCAGCATCTAAGGGCATCCAGACTGAACAACATGTAAGCTTTTGGGTGGATTTTCAATTACTTAATTCTCAGCAACTGAGTTGCAATGCAGAAGTTAGCAATGGCAGTGCTATGGGCAGCATGATGCAACATATTGAGAGGGAGCTGCAGTACAGATGTAGCAGTGATAGTGGCAGTGTCATGGGTAGCAGTACAAATTGCAATAGTGCAGTGGATGAAGGGCAGCAGGTCGAGCATCAGCAGTGCAGAGGACTGATGATGTGGATTAGTGTGATACTTCTACTAGTTAGTATTGCTAGAGCACATTCCTCACTATGAGGGAGTGTTGATTTTTTGGGTAGCATTGGATGTGCTCTAGATCCAGAATTTTGTGGTGGGGCTAGAACACATGAGATCTCCAAGGCCCAGAAATCGTTTGGAGAAATTCCACCCAGATTGTATTTTTATTAAAATAATTAATATTTTTAATGTGGCTCCTAAGTCTAAACTTAGGAAAATTAAAATATTAATGGGTATTAATGAAAATATGGGTGAGAAGCTTCTAAGAGATGAGGGTCAAGTCTAATTTAATCTTAGCCATTGATTAGAGACTTAATCTTGGCTGTTGATTTCTCAATAGGAAAAGTATAAATGGAGGCTTGGGGTCACTTGGAGAGGACACACAAAGAGATTGAGGAAATCAATTTTTTGAAGTGAGAATTTCTCAGGAGGAAAATCGATTGAGAATATCTCTAGCAGAGAGGGACAATTCTGCAGAGGGACTTCTGTCCAAGGCCAAGAATACATAGCAGAGAGGCAGAGCAGCACCAGGAGAGACAACGGAACTCCAGAAAGGTTGACATAGAGGCTAGAGGAGCTGATGCAACCACTTATAGGTAGCGTTGGGGTTCCTGTGAGGCAAATCGAGTAGCAGTTCAGCATATTGAATTTCTGAGCCAGGAAGGCTCACTAGGAGGGCGATGCAACTCCTAGAGGAGTTGACGCAGTTCCAACGCAGAGCTTGGAGTAGTGATCACTACCCAACAATGGGGACAACTCAGTCACCTATGGGGTTTGTTAATCTAGTCGCTGGATTCACCAAAATATCTCCGAATAGAGGTACTTCTGTCGGATTTATTCTTTGTTGGGTGAGCTAGATTTGGCACTCTAGTTGTATTCAAAAATCTCCTTAATAATAAAACCCTCATATCTGCTACACCAGTTTTCCCGCATTGGGTTTCTCTGGGGACGTTTAGTCCAAAAATATGTGTGTCCTTTGTATGGTTGTCTCATTTATTTTTCAGTACTTGATCTGTATAATGGTGTAGGCCGTAGTGTATTTACATTAATATTTTATAAAGAATTCTGAAAATAACTTGTTAAACCAAAGAACACAAGTAGGTAATGCAAATGAGTTTATTGCAGTAGGATTTCTGACTTGTTCGATTCAGAAATTTTCACACCCGACATGTCCTGTGAAAAGAGTGGCACATGTCTCCCCCATGACTAGCTCCTCAAGTATAGGCTGAGTGATGAACAATATGCCACCCCTGCAGAAGATCACCTCATCTCCCAGCCTGTGGCTGTCATCTTGCACACTGATCCTACTCCTCCACTGGAGAATACCTATAGTGTCCCTGAGGCATTGAATCTCATAGTGTCATCTCAGGAAAATATCCCAAGTCCTGTTATCCACACTATGGGTATGGATCGAACACAAGGCTCCCCTCAACTACATGTGGTGCCAACGAGTGGAAGATGCGTGGATTTCGATGGGTAAGATCAAGAGCCCGCGTGGATGCTCCCAGCCCATCCCCTAGCTTATCTGCTCTCCCAACCTGGGTATGTCCACTCCAATGACATGCCTGGCATCCTCGTCAAGGAATATCCTTGCTAGTAACACTCCCTCAGTCCGTAGTGCAACCCTACACACTACTGCATATAAACATGTATCCTTGGGTCTCCTGGCATACAACTGAACCTAATCGCACATTTTTGTGCACCGCCCGACCCTGCTACATGCTTCTGCATCATCTCGGATCAACTGGTATCCCTCATGTATTAATGTGTTCGTCACTCTATGAGGTAATGCACTAATATGTGAATTGTTCCTCCTACACCACGATGCAACCCTGCACACCACTTTGCACCACTACACACCTCTATGTTCCTCCGCATACTATTGTGCACCACCGCATACCCCTATACACCCTTGGATATCAAGGTCTAAGGTTGAGTCCATAGGCAACATCTTGCATCCTCTCAGGATCACCATCTCTACTACCACTCTGTTGGTAAGTCCTCCATGATGTGAGCTATATCTCCTCATCTGCCTAGATAGACCTAAGGGCCTAACTCCTCACAAGCTAATGGGAGTGATACTATTGTGCCTAGCCTCAGTAACTCCTGCGTCCCATATGTTAATAAGAGAGCAATGTCTCCATACAATGCCCTGTTATATAGCTTGCTGATGTCACCTCCTCCTACTAGCTCCTACCAGAGTGAGCTAATCACCCTGTGACTCCATGCACAATCAATATGCCAAGACAACTCATGAAATCTATCTAGTTGCCTGTCAAACCATCCTGTCACTAGTGCTGATTGGGGCTCTGATGGAGATTTGAAAATGTGTGTGTGCCCAAGCGTCAAATCCATCACATAGCTACTGCCATCACCTAATAGCTCTATGATGTGATGGGAAATCCTACCTAGATCCCAAAACAGCCTAGCCCTCGAGTCCTTTTGGTAATCCTCGGCCTCTGTTGAACTGTGGCCATGGATGTATCCAACTGCCTAGCCTGGTCCATAGGGTACCATCTCAATACCTCTTGCCATCCAATCTCAAAGGAGGGATCGAATGTACTATCCCCTGTGGAAGGAACAAGCCCTACGAGCTAATGCGGTGTCATACTCAGTTCATGCCGCTCAGTCCTGCTAACTTGGCCATCCCCTCGGGTATGTCTAGACAACTCTGCCTCCCTCAACCCAATGCATAAATAAAGTTGGGATAATAATGTTGTAGATCCCATTAGTGTGCCTCTAAAGCGAACTATGTTGAAAACTCGACACATGGCCTCTTTTTTGCCCCTCATCAATGGCTAGCCCAAAGGATGGCTGCACATCCTCCTCCATCATGGACCCAACATGAGCCTCCAACTGCTCCTCCATAGACAACCCAACACACAAGATTTGTCGTCTAGTAACTCTGTCATGGACCTAGAGGCCTTTGTACTTATCAACTGCTCAACAATGGTGGAGTTGTCTTCTGGCACCTCATTAACTTGTGGTGCATTTCTATCACCTATGAACTCAATCACAACCCTGGATACATCATCAATGGATACCTCAACAATGGATGATGCCTCATTATTGGGTGTATGCTCAACTCTCTCCTTGCCAACCATGGCTCCTTCAACTACTCTTTCATCTTTTTCCTTAATACTCCTCATCATCCCTGCAAAATCCCGCTGAATCTCCATTGGTTTGTCCATGCCCCTTAGTTCATAGAATTCCCAAAAAGAGAGGAACACCTCAATTCCATGACCCAGTGATTGGTATTGTAATATTCCTCAAACCCTAGCAAAACTCCAACCAAATATGTGTAGATGATATAATAACCCAGAAGTGACAAAATAATAGTGGCACAACATATAATAATGTAAACCGAAAATATAAACAAATACACAAGAAATGCAGCGAGAAAATGCTAAGACATTTTATTATATTGAGCAATAAAATGAGTACAAGAGGTGATCGGACAAATGGCACCTCGACTTGCACAAAGCAAGTGAAGAAATACTCTTATAATGACAAGAATGGTCTCTCTGCATGGATGTTGTTGTTGTGCTACTGTTGCTGCTAGGAAACAAATGATGATTTGGAGGTTCTCCCCTCCTTGGAAAAAGCTAAAACTCTGGATTCAGGCTCTATGTTGGGTCCCTATAATACTAGTGATTACCCCATTACTATTGTAGTTATACCACTTATTAATATTGTTGTGCCCCTATTGCCCCCATATTGTTATTACTGTGCCCCATAGAATCCCTCTATTGTTATTTTTGTGGCTTTATATTATTATTGTTAGGTCGGCTGGTTTATATTGTGACTCCTTAGACTCCTTATATAGAAAGAAGTTTTGCATTTGAAATCATCCAAGAATTGTTCATTATGTAATGTAAAGGAGGTTGCCCCCTCGAAGAGGCTGAATTCTAAGGCGTTGATCTATCTTTTCTATCTTTTCTTGAGCTGGTTTCATAACATCTGGTATAAGAGCTTTGGATTCTAGGATTTCGCTGCTCCAAACAGGTCATCGTGGAATTTTCACTATAACGTTTTTTCTGTGACGTTTCAGAAGTTGCAAAAAAAACCCATTTGAGAAGAAATCGCGTTGAACCTTGGGTCCGAATTTCAGAGCTTTGCACATGATATTTTCGGAGATAGGATCTGAGGAAGTTGGCCTTTTTGCAGACTCCTGAATTACATTCCAAACAGGTGACCTGGGGAAAATCGTCATAACTTTCTCTCTAGGGATCGGATTGAAATTGCGTAAGAAGGTGCAGAAAGAGGACAGGTTGTAGTTTCTTGTATGCAATTTTCAGCACCAGAGGTCGAAACAGTGACTCGTGGCACGTTGTACAAGTTCGCTCTACTAAACTAGTCTATAATCAAGTCACTGTGGGAGATTTCGCATAACTCTTCCTTGGAGAAACCAATTTGGGTCAGACTTGTGGCATTGGAAAGAGGACACAAAGGGCTACTGCAAATCACAAATTCAGAACTAGATGATCGGAAAGTACAGAGATACATCAGAGGCAATATCAAGCTCCTACAAAGTGAAAAAAGGTGTGTAGATTTTATTAAATTTTTGCTTAAGCTTGGTTTGAAAATTTATTTTGAAGGAATTCAAAGGGCATAGGAGAGCATTATTATCGGTAACTGATGCTCTGAGGAAAGAAAATGCAAACTCCTAGTAAGGAGCCTGGAAGCTCTAGCATGACTCATGAAGAAGAAGAAGAAATGTTATATGATATATCAAAATTACAAGAACAAGTGCAACAAGTGTCACTTGCACAAAAAGCAACAAAATCTAAGATGGATGGTTTAAGCAAAGATGTAGAAGCTAAGATGGATGGTTTAAAGAAAGGCATAGAAGCTAAAATTGATGGCATGGATGATAAGATGGAAGAATTGAAGATAAATATGAATAAATTGCTACAAGAAATGGTCAATAAGGGTGAAAGGGTACTAAAGGAAACTCATGATGAGAACAAAAGAAATGTTAATCATGATTCCATAGACTCTAATGTTGGATGGAAGACTCACCATATTCCAAAAATCGATATGAG
>APFE031206569.1:0-15288 GCA_000404065.3 Pinus taeda
TAATTTATACATAATATTAAATTAATTAGTAATTAACCTAATTTTAACCTCTTTCTATAAATATAATACATTTTTATTCAAGACATAGATATAAATTAATTAATTAATTATTTTATAAATATAAATTAATTAATTAATTATTTTTATAGTATTTATTAAAATATATATATTATTACTTTTCACATAAAAGTAATTGTAAATTAAATATAAATAGGATTAATTGCGGTTAGGGTAACAATATTATTAAATAGGACGTTAGAATATACATATTTATAGGTTAGTTTTGAATGAATTATTAAATTAAATATTAACACACATATATATATATAATTTTACGTAGAAAAAAGATTATATTTGAAATTAAATAAATATATTTTTCTAACAAATTAACCTTTGGTGGTATTTTAATATTAATTTAATATTAAATTAATTAGAGGTAGTTTGACTAGGGTTCTTGATTGATAAAGTAACCGTTAGAGGGTTTTAGCTGTTGGAGTCTCTGCTTATGCTATTTAACACGATGGGCTAGATCTGTACTCTCAACTTGTCCTGATGATGAACCACATTGGTTGGTTCGAAACGCGTTGGCAAAAATCTTTTTTATGTGATTTACGCTGAAGCTCTCCTTATAAATAATTTTATTATTGTTTTTTAATTAATTAATTTTATTATTAATTTATTATGTTTTTTATTTTATTTATTGTTATTAAATCATTTTACCAATATTTTGATATAAACCCAATAAAGCCCTAATGCCTAACCAATTAATTAATGTAATTAATTTGTAAACTTATTTTATTTCAATTAATTAATGAATAAATAAATTAAATTTTAGTTTATCTTTGATAAAATTCTTTTAGTTAATTTTGATTAAAATTTTTAGTTAATTTGATAAAAAATTTAATTAATCTTGATAAAAAAATTTATTTAATTTTGATAAAATTTTTAGTTAATTTTGAAAACCTACTAAACTTCCAAAGGACTTGAGGGGTTTATTTGCCTGATCAAGGCACGCCAATTTTCACTAATTTCACTCCCGTTGTCCCTGTTGAGGTTTTGAGGAAATTTCATAATTTTGATGGCCTCTCTGATTTTCCTTTTATGATAATTATCCTCTCTTGCAATTATTTTAGTGTCTTCCAAACACACATGATGTTTCATTTTCGATGAGTGTTCTGCAAGGGCTGATGTACGGGATCTCTCATTCTTTATGTCAGCCGTGTGTTCTTTTAGTCTTATTTTCAGAGACCGACCTGTTTCCCCAATATAACTCTTGCCACAAGAGCAATCAATCTTGTACACACCCTTGAGTTGTTGACGATCAATGTTATCCTTTACTGACTTCATCATTTGCCTTATAGTTCAACATTTCCACATGTTGTGAATTGAGTGTTTATTTTATTCCTTTAGTCCTTTAGTCCTTTAGTCCTTCCCCCTGCAAACGAAATCACAACCCTGCAGTGGTTGACTGGGAAAGCATGGCGTTTGTCAGTGTGTTTAAGGCGGTGATTGGGATTAATATTTTCAACACCCCCCTTAATCACAACTGCTACCATTGACGATTCCCAAACAATCTCTGAGATAAACAAAATTTTCACGTGCCAATGGCTTTATGAAAATATCAACAAATTATTCCTGTGACTTGTAGCGTTGCAACACAATTTCACCATTGTTAATAAACTCTCTAATAAAATGAGATTTAATATCAATGTGCTTGGTCCTCTTGTGAAAGACAATTCTTTGACAATGCAATTTTGAAAGTGTTATCACAGAAAATAGTTGTCATTCCCTCTTGGTCGTGGTGAAGATCCCTCAACATCCTTCTCATCCAAACTTCCTGACACGCTACTATTGTTGCGGTGACATATTCAACTTCTTCTATTGATAGTGACACTAATGTTTGCTTCTTGCAGGCCCATGAAATGGCTCCAGAACCCAAATGAAAAACATATCATGTCATTCTCTTTCTGTCATCGACACTTCTTGCCCAATCACTGTCAGTGTAACCAACTAGCTTGAAATCATTTGTTGTGCCATACTAAATACCATACTCCTTTGTCGCATTGACATACCTTAGTATCCTTTTCGTTGCTTGCCAATGTGTCTCCTTGGGTGTCTCCATGAACATCAACACCAAACTCACTACATAAATTATATCTGGCCTATTGGCGATCAAATACATCAAGCTGCCTATCATACTTTTGTATAATGTCGGATTGACATTGTTGCTGCAATCTTCTTTGCTCAACTTCAACCCCATGACAATTGGAGTTGGTCTGGGCTTTTTGTTCTTCATATTAAACTTTTCTAAAATGTTTGATACATACTTTGATTGAGAAATAAAAATTCCATTTTCTGTTTGCTTCACTTCTACGGCCAACAAATATCTTAACAACCACAAGTTAGTCATTTCAACTTCACTCTTCATGAATTCTTTGAAATCAGTGATGAGGAAATCATCATTGCTTGTAAAAAATAAATCATCTACATATAAGAAAACAATAAGAATCTCACCATTGCTCTCTTTGATGTAGAGAGTGGGCTCACCGTCACATTCGTTAAAACCATTTTCCAACAAGTAAGCATCTATCCTGCTATGCCATACATGCGATGCTTGCTTCAGCCCATAAAGAGATTTCCTCAACCTATACACCTTTTGTTCTTTGCCTTCAACCTCATAACCAAGTGGTTGCATAACATAAACTTCCTCTTTCAACACTCCATTAAAGAATGTGTATTTTACATCCGTTTGATACACTTTCTATTTATGTTACACATCAATCACCAAAATTGTATGCACGGTCTCCATCCTCACCACTGGTGTAAACGTCTCCGAATAATATCTTTCATGTTGCTGCTTGTATCCTTTAACAACTAGCCTTTCTTTATGCCTTTTAATCTTTCCCTCAACGTTGCTCTTGGTCTTATCGACCCATTTCACTCCAATGACATATTTTCCTTTTGGAAGGTTCACTAGCTCCCATGTGTCATTCTTTTCTATTGCTTCTATTTCTTCCTCCATTACCGCAACCCATTTTTCTTCTTTGACTACATCCTCAAAATGGATTGGGTCATCTACATGACAAAACAATGCAAATAAGAAATTCAAACCAGGACTACTATCAACTTCACCTTTCTCATAAATTTCATTTAAATTTTTGAATTTTGGTCTCTTCTGCTTGCTGAAGATGGGCTTCACATGTCACTTGGTGTTACCCTTTGCAGCGTGCTTGGAGATGCACTTTCTTGACTGCGTGACGTTGTCCTATTATTTTTTGACGATGTTACTTGCTTCCTTCTTTGCTGTGCTTGAATAGGAGTAGAGGGAGTCATTGTTGAGGAAATCCTTGTTGCTACCAATTCCTCTTTGTTCTCATGTGGTATACAATGCTTTCACATTCATTGTCTTCTCTAAAATTCCATCCCACTTTGTTCTCATGTGGTATACATGCTTTCACATTCATTGTCTTCTCGAAAATTCCATCCTATGCTTCCTCTTCTATGAACTGCATATCTCTGCGGATTATGAACTTCTTGGTTGATGGATTGTAGAGCTTACATGCCTTGGATTCATCATTATATCCAAAAAATATGTATTTCTCCCCATTGTTGTCCAAATTCTTCCTCAATGCATTCGAGACATCTACATATGCCCCACATCTAAAGAATCTCATGTCAGTGACTATGATTTCTTCCACTCCATGCCTCTTCAGGAACCACGTTCCAGATGCTTTTTGTTGGACATATATTCATGATATACGTTGCACAAGTGACAAATTCAGCCCAATAATCATTTGGCAAATGTTTTTCCTTCAACATGCTCCTTGCCATTTCCATAATGGTCTTATTCATCCTTTCTGTGACACCATTTTGCTAATTTATATACCTTGTTGTAAATTTCTTGTGAATTCTATGCTCTCTGCAAAATTGAAGGAAGTCATTTGAGATGTATTCGCCACCTCTGTCAGTCCTAAGGACTTTTATGTAGTGTACACTTTGCTTCTCAGTAATAGCCTTGTATTGGCGAATGCGCTAAAACACTTCACTTTTATTTTTTAGGAGATAGACCCATGTATTTCTTATGTAGTCATCTATGAAGGTCAATAAATAATGAATGCCACCAATTGATGGTGTTTGCATTGGTCCACATAAATCTGAATAGACAATCTCCAAAGGTGCCTTTTCCCTTATTGACTTTCCTACTGGAATGTCTCTCTATGTTTCTTGCACAAGATACATCCTTCACATAGGCTGTCTGACTTTTCTATGAGTGGAAATCCCTTCACCATGTCTTTCCTATGCAGCAAATTCAAACCTCCAAATTTGAGATGACCAAATCTCAAATTCCATAACCAATTTTCATATTTGACCTCTGCTTGAAGGATTACTTATGTGATAGTTGCATCTTTTCTTCCATCCTCTTGTGAATTCATTGATAGTTCTTCTTGTGCACCTTCTTTCTTCAAATTTGATCTTATATTTAAGGGAAACATTCTATTGTTTGTCATCTGAACCTTTGCAATAAGTTGTCTTCTTGGAGGCTTATCCATAATTATGCACTCGTCATTCTTGAAAAAGACAGTGTAGCCCTTTTGCATGAGTTGTCCAATGCTTATGAGATTATGCTTCAAACCGGGGACAAAATAAACATATGAGGTGTACTTCTTCTCCCCCTTATTTGTTAGGATATTAACTCTACCTTTTCTCATGACAGTGACTTTGCTATCAGTCCCTAATGTCGCTTTAGATTTCACACTTTCATCTAGATTAGAAAACATTTCTATGTTCCCTGACATGTGGCTACTACACCCTAAATCTAGATACCATATATCACTTTGTTTTTCTTGTGCTACATTACAAGCTAAAAACATGTTATCATGGTTCTGATTTTCCTTGGTGAAATTTACACTTGGTTTGTTACTAATGTCATATCGCTTCTTTCTACATTCATTTGCATAATGACCATACTTCTTACATTAATGACATTGGACTTGACATTTATCATGCCTCTGACCTTGTGCTTAATTTTGGCTTGGGCATTGACTTGGATTTTGATTGCTGCCTCTTCCACTTAAGCTTGAAGGGTTTCTTCTTCCACCTCTATGTGGGCTTCTTCCTCTTCCTCTATCATATGATCTTCTTCTGCCTCTACCTTGAACAAATGAAACTTGTGTCTTGAAGGCATCCTCCAATGAGGAGCTTATTGCTCTATTTAGTCTATGTTCATGAGAAATCAACGATGCATGAAGTTCATCTGCTGAGAACTTTGAGAGATCCTTTGTCTCTTCTATGGCCACAACAATGGCATCAAAACTTACTAGCAAAATTCTCAAAATTTTCTCAACTATTCTCCTTTCCTCAAGTGTCTCACCATGAGACTTGATTTGAGTAACCTGTCCAATTACATGTGTAAAAAATGAGTCCACATTATCAGACTCTTTCATACAAAGTGTCTCAAAATCTCTTCTCAACATTTGCAGTTCTGTTGTCTTAACTTTTTCCACGCCTTGGTAGGCTGTCTGGAGGGTGTCCCGTGCTTATTTGGACTTCATTGCTGTTGCAATCCTTGGGAAAATGCTTTCATGAAATTATTGAAAAATGTAGAAGAGAGATTTTGCATCCTTCTTCCTTTTGTCCCTCACCAAATCCATTTCTGCTTGAGACAAAGCATTGTATGTTGTTGCATCTGCTAGTTCTTGAAAACCATTCTCCACCAAATCCCAAATGTCTTGAGAAGAAAATAGGGTCTTCATTGCAATAACCCAATAATCATAATTTTTTCCATTAAACTGAGGTATCTGAGGATTAGTCAAGCTTGTGCTTGATGTTGCCATTTCTGAGTGAAAAATAATCTTTCCACCTGCTGGTAAATACGCTTCAAAAACCTGCCCTCAAAACAATTTTTTAATTGCTAGTAAAAAACACTTGTTTTTACACTAACAAAGTTTGACCTCGCTCTGATGCCATGTTAGAAAAATTTCACATGGGTAGAGGAGAGGAGTTTGGCTTAGAAATCGGTTGCGGCAAGTCAAAACTGCAATTGAGGCAAGCACAATGATACTACACAGAGGCTTAATTGAAACATAAATTAAATACACAACAAAATAGAGTAAAAACCAAATGGTTGCAGTAAATCTACTCATGAAGGTTTAAGGCCAGATCGCAACAAACCAAACTTTGGATTATAATATAAATCATATGCAAATACATTCACATGACAAATTTGGATGTTTCTTCTCCAATTAAAACACAAAAAACTTACTACGATTTACGCTTCACTAGGGTTGCAGAGTAACTCTCTGTAAAACTCTATAAACCTTGTTTTCACTTGCCCACCAATATTTCGTCCACGATTTTCTCCTCAATACCTCTAAGACTTACACACTAGACTCCTCTCTACTTTCTCTACAATATAAATGACTTTTACATCCATATTTAACCAAACATACAACTTTGTCTTATTAATTTATGTCAGAGCTAATATTTAAGACACGGGATGAGTGATTATACAAAATGAGGGATTTTTTTAACTTGCAGAGATTGCGTACTAGAGGTAAGAGTTGCATAGTAAATTTTGGCCCATACATATTTACCAACTCTTCATTACGTGCTTTAACTCTCTGATGTGTTGTGAAATGGTCGGTGATTTACTTGCCCATACATATTTACCAACTCTTCATTAAGTGCTTTAACTCTCTGATGTGTTGCAAAATGGTCAGCGATGATCTGAAAACAAAACCGAAACCTTGCAGTAGTTGACTGGGCAAGCATGGTGTTTGTCATTGTATTTAAGGTGGTGGTTGGGATTAATATTTCCAACAATTATGTTATTTTAATAATATTACCAACTCTATTCCTACAAACAAAACTAAAACTAAATATTAAGAGAAAGCAATAAAATGTTTTGTAGTTCTTCCATCTCTACTTTTGTTGTTGAAGTGCACAATCAATGAAGCACCATAAAATGTAATTTTATAATAAATACGAAGAGATACGAAATTCCCCTCCGGAATATTCAGAAACATACCATCCATAATCATAGCCCAAGAGCTTACGTTCCCACCATTGAGCTAAATTTCTTTGTAATTGACCTAAGCTCAAATGAATGGGGAGGAAAAAAAATCCATGTGCTTAAGTTCACACCATATACCTAAACTTATTTCGAGATAAGATGAAATGAATGGACAGGAAATAAAGGCTAACTGCTTACATAGCACCATTTACTTGAACTTATGCTTCTCTTTTATTTCCAACATTGTCACAGTGGTGAACAACCAAAACATCTTTCAAGTTGTAGTACAAATCTCTGAAAATTAACGAGAAAGCCAAATTTCGATTTCGTTTTCTTCACATAGTTCGATCTACTTCCTAAACGCCTCAATTCTCATCATAGAGTGTGCTCCAATATGCAACCAATTTATCTTTTGCCGGAGCTGAGATATATAAATGTGAACGAGTAGGAGTCATGAAAGAAGAAAGGAGTAGAAACAGTAGCAGTGGATGTAACAATATAGTGCAAACATGAGCGATGAAATCAAATCCAAGGAACCCATTGTCACTCACTTCCATAAGCTTCATAGGCACTGAGGCCATTGTCACTCACTAACTGGAAGTTTCACAGTTATTGTTAGAAAATCTCCAAACCCACTAACTGTATTTGTCTTGCACTCTCTTCCTGCCATATGTCACCGAGATCTCCTACCTTCCATTCGCAACTAGGTTTATAGGTGGATGAGAGTGGGAAATGACAACATAAATAAAATTGAATAAATACAAGTGTGGATGAAAAAAATATTCGATAACGTAGACAATGGTGGGCACGACTATTACAGAGTTTATGCTAGAGTTTATGGGTCAAGTTGTTATAAAGATGTAGAGGGAATTCTTTCCATCATTACCCAATAAGAATTAATCAATGATATAGCAAAAATATAAATTTAAATATTATTCAATAATAATAAATTCAATCCAAGAAGTTGTTTTAAATATGATATTATTTAAAATTATGAAAAAAAAATTGTTTGGTTGGGTCAAAGGCTAATACCCAATCAAAGTCAAAATCATATGCTTAATAGGGATGTATAATAATGACGTGATGTTAATATTTATTTTATGGAATAGGAAGAAACATTGAAACTTGGGGTTTATATACCTTGGGCTTATAATATTAGTCCCTTGGCTTTAATATTATTCCCCTAGGTTCATAATCGCTTGGGGTTTAGGTATTAATCCCTTGGGGTTATTGTTCCTTTAGGTTTATAATATCAATCGTTTGGGCTTATTATTCCCTAATCAACCATGGTTTATTATGATGTCAACCATCGTCCAACATGGAATTGTGATAAGGATTGTCTCAAGATGAAATAAATTATGCTCAATCATGTTCATTTTAGTGTTTATAATATTTATCTTAGGGTTTATATAAGCTGGGTTTATAATATTAATCCCCTGCGTTCATAATCCCTTGGGGTTTTAGTATTAATCCCTTGGGTTTATTATTCCTTTGGGTTTATAATATCAATCACTTGGGTTTATAATATCAATCATGGTCAACCATTGTCAATCATAGCCAACTATGGTTGAATGTCGCATTATGACAAGGATTGTCTCAACATGAAAATAAACCATGTTTATTTTAGTGTTTGTGATATTTATATTTGGGTTTACCAATGTTGGGTTTATAATATGAGTCCCTTAGGTTTAATATTATTCCCTCGGGTTCATAGTCCCTTGGGGTTTTAGTATTAATCCCTTGGGTTTATGTTTCCCTTGGGTTCATGATGTCAATCCATTGGGTTTATTATTAGCTTGGGTTTATAATATCAATCATGGTCAACTATGGTCAACCATAAGCAACCATGGTCAACTAGGGTCAATAATGGTCTGATCTCGCATTATGATAAAAATTGTCTCCACTTAGGGTTAATATACCTTGGGTTTATAATATTAGTCCCTTGGGATTAGTATTATTCCCTTAGGTTCATAATCCCTTGGGTTTTTAGTATTAATCCCTTTGGTTTATTGTTCCTTTGGGTTTATAAGATCAATCGTTTGGGTTTATTATTCCTCGGTCAACCATGGTTTATTATGATGTCAACCATGGTCAACCATGGTCCAACATGGAATTGTGATAAGGATTGTCTCAATATGACAATCAATTATGGTCAATCATGTTTATTTTACTGTTTATAATATTTATCTTAGGATTTATATATGTTGGGTTTATAATATTAGTCTCTTGGGTTGAATATTATTTCCTTGGGTTCATAATCCCTTAGGATTTTAGTATTAATCCTTTGGGTTTATTACTCCTTTGGGTTTATAATATCAATCCCTTGGGTTTATTATTCCCTTAGGTTTATAATAACAATCATGGTCAACCATGGTTGAATGTCACATTGTGACAAGGATTGTCTCACCATGAAAATAAACCATGTTTATTTTAGTGTTTACCAATGTTGGGTTTATAATATTAGTCCCTTGGGTTTAATATTATTCCCTTGGGTTCATAATCCCTTGGGGTTTTAGTATTAATCCCTTGGGTTTACGTTTCCCTTGGGTTTATAATAACAATCATGATCAACCATGGTCAACCATAACCAACCATGGTCAACTATAGTCAATCATGGCTTGATTTCGCATTATGACAAAATTTGTCTCCATATAAAAATCTTTGACAACCATGGACAATCACGGTCAACCATGGTCATCCATGGTTGATGATGGTCAGCCATGTTTTATAGAAACAAAAATGGTCAACCATTGCCAATCGTGGTCAAACATGTTTGAGCGTCACGTTGTGACAAAAATTGTCTCGATATGAAAATCAACCATGATCAACCATGGTACAATATCGCATTGTGACAAAAATTGTCTCGATATGGAAATTAACCATGGTCAACCATTATCCAACATGGCATTCTAATAAGGATTGTCTCAATATAAAAATCAACCATGGTCAATCATGTTTACTTTAATGTTTATAAAATTTATCTTAGGGTTTATATATGTTGGGTTTATAATATTAGTCCCTTGATTTTAATCTTATTCCCTTGGGTTCATAATCCCTTCGAATTTTAGTATTAATCCATTGGTTTTTTTATTCCCTTGGGTTTATAATATCAATCCATTAGGTTTATAATATTAATTGTGGTAAACCATGGTCAAGCATAGCCAACCATGTTCAACCATGGTCAAACCATATCGATATGGAAATTAACCATGGTTAACCATGGTCCAATGTTGTGCACTGACAAATATTGTCTCGATATGAATATCAATCATGGTCAGCCATGGTTAACCATGATCCAATGTTGCATTGTGACATTGCTTGTCTCTATATGGAAATCAACAATGGTCAACCATGTTTATTTTAGGGTTTATAATATTCATGTTAGGGTTTATATACCTTGGGTTTATAATTTTTGTACCTTCGGTTTACTATTCCCTTGGATTTATAATATCAATCCCTTGGGTTTATTGATGCACGCATTCATATTTCTAGGGTTTAATATTGTTTAACAATGGTAAACCATGTTCAACCATGGTCCAATGTCACATTCTGACAAGGATTATCTCAATATGAAATTAAATCATGCTCAACCATGTTTATTATAGTATTTTTAATATTTATCTTAGTGTTTTATACCTTGGGTTTCTAATATTAGTCCCTTGGGTTTAATATTATGCCCTTAGGTTCATAATCCCTTGGTGTTTAGTATTAATCCCTTAGGTTTATTGTTCCTTTGGGCCTATAATATCAATCAATTGGGTTTATTATTCCTTGGTCAACCATGGTTTATTATGATGTCAACCATGGTCAATGATGGTCCAACATGGAATTATGATAAGGATTGACTCAATATGAAAATAAACGATGCTCAATCATGTTTATTTTAGTGTCTATAATATTTATCTTAGGGTTTATATATATTGGTTTTACAATATTAGTCCCTTGGGTTTAATATTATTCCCTTGGGGTTTTAGTATTAATCCCTTGGGTTTATAATATCAATCCATTGAGTTTATAATATTAATCATTGTCAACCATGGTCGATCATAACCAACCATGTTCAACCATGGTCAAACAAGGTTGGATATTGAAATCAAGCATGGTCAATGATGGTCTAATATTGCGTACCACAAATATTGTCTCGATATGAAAATCAATCATGGTCAACCATGGTTGACCATATTCCAACATTGCATTGTGACAAGTATTGTCTCTATATGGAAATTAACCATAGTCAACCATGCTCAAGCATGTTTAATTTAGGGTATAATATTGATGTTAGGGTTTATATACCTTGGGTTTATAATTTTTATCCCTTAGGTTTATTATTCCCTTGGGTTTATTGATCTAATGGTTAATATTAATTCAACAATGGTTAACCATAATCAACCATGGTCCGATGTCACATTTTGACAAGGATTGTCTCAATATTAAAATCAATCATGCTCAACCATGTTTATTTTAGTATTTTTAATATTTATCTTAGGGTTTTATACATTGGATTTATAATATTAGTCCCTTGAGTTTAATATTATTTCCTTGGGGGTTGAGCTCTAATGGTGCGCGTTCATGGTAGCTAGGGTTCAGGACTCTCCTGTCACGACAAGCCTGTAGAGTCTACAGTAAAATCTGCCAGCACTTTTCAGCTACAAGACAAACTACAAAGGACAAGAAGGTCAACGAATCATGAGAAAGCATCATGGGGAGGGCGCAGAGCCTCCCCCAAACGATATCAAATAGGTTCCAATGCAGGAGGATGCCCGCAAATAGACAGTCCACGAGGATCCAAAAGAAGGATAGGACTCTCAAGGAAACAAAGAAATAGTCAAGGAGGTTCCCAAAGCGACTTCAACCACATGCAAGCAAGTTGCAGCCACGAGACCAAAGATCGAGTTATCCAGTTGTAGGATCAACGCATAGATCCAATATATGAAGGATCATGCTCTGATAGGGAAGCTTATTAATTTTTAGCCCACTGAAAAAGCGCTGCAAGGATGGATTGCAGCCAAGTGGAAGTCGAAAGGCCATATAACCCTGCAGCTAGGTCCCAAGGGATTCTTCACAACGATTTTCAACTGTGTGGAGGATAGGAATAGAATCATAGATGGAGGGTTGTATTTCTTCAACGCAGCTGGTCTATATCTCAGAGAATGGGTTGAGAGATTTAACCCGGCTAAAGAAGATCTCAGTTGGGCACCGGTCTGGATCCGCCTCTACTCCCTCCCTGTGGAGTACTGGGATGAGACTTCATTACAAGATATCGACAATGGTCTTGGTGAGTTCTTCAAAGTAGCAGAGGAGACCAACCTCAGAAGATACACCTCATATGTGTGTATATGTGTTTATATGCACCTTAACAACGCCTTTTCGGATGTGATAAGTCTCTTTCATGACGATTTTGAGTGGATCCAATCTATCGATTATGAACATGTTCCTTTCTGTTGTGATGGTAAATCCCCTCTGCGAACAGAGGCGATCCCACTAGCCCGACAGGGGTCTAGCAACAATCATACACACTGCACGCAAGTTCCTAATCGCATAATTAAAAGGTCGATCATAAAGATCTACCTAGAATTCAACGCTATTTGTCGTGGAAGAAACGTCGCTCCTGTCCTTTTGCTTTGGCCGGTCACTATCCTTACGTTCCAGGCATGGACACCTGCACAAACAAAGAACAATCCCACACAAGCGTAAAATCCAATATCATGCAATTATATATCAGTCAAGCAGGATATAACTCAAATATCATCAGAACAATACATGAGTGGAACCATAATGACAGTCGTTCATTATTCAATAAAAGAAGAGTAGAATTACAACCAAATAGGCTTGACGCTGAAATCTCCTCCAACTGGGTCAGCAGCTAAACATGCCTTGCAAAGTCACCTCTTCCCTCTCAGTATTTCGGCAGCATAACTCTTCTATGGCTTTCAATTCTCACTATGAACTTAGCTCACTTTAGCTCTAGCAAAATCTCTCCAAAACTCAAAGCTTGCGAAACTCAAAACTCAACTTTGTCACTAGCCTGTTCAATGTGGGGGGACAGGCATTTATAGATGGAGGAGGAGAAATATGCGTTGTATCTGGACACCTTCTGAGGATTTGGCATTGTCCCAGAATAGCCATTGAGCTGGGTTGTCATGGATAGAAAAGACGACACTCGACCACTTTCACGGGATTTTTCCTCAGAGAACTGGATGAGTAATGGAGGAAAAAACACTTAAGTGCGCGCTGGCCAAAAATCATGCCCAAATTGTGTGGCGTGGGCTTTGCTCTATGAAAGAGCGTCTATGGACGCGCCCTCTTTGGAGGAACTGAGCCATTGGCACGGGTAGGACACTGTGGACTCGCGCTAATGGAAATAGGGCACTTTTTATGGCTTATCTGCAAAAGGTGTCTTCAGGTACTTTGAAGTTCATACTTAGGAGAATCCAATGCAAGTGTTTTTAAGTTGTGTCACTGGTCACAGGTCCATAAATGCGTCCTCATTTGTGCAAAAGCAAGGGTAACAGGGACGGTGACCAACGGTGACAAATTACTGCGTAACAGATGCCCCCTAAACCATGAGCCTCGATAGAGAGAGAGAGAGAGGTGAAGTGCTTTACAAGACCATATATAGCTACCGCCGAGAATCTGCATTGAGAGATACAGTATGATAGTTCAAATACATGATATTTGTGGCATGGACGCAGCCATCCATTGACAGAGTATATAACAATCAAGATCCATAGTATGGACGCAGCCATCTAGTTAGGATCGATGAATAGACTCAGGTATGGTCGCAGCCATCCAGTGAAAGAGTCATGTATCAAAATCACGCCTGGATTACAACAGACACAATCTAGGGTCTTGCTCTCCACCTCGACCCGAACATAAGTAAAAGTTCAAGCATGTGAACATGTGAGTTGAAGTCGAACATGCATGAACATCGTCTGATTACCAGTCAACAATGAAAACTGTTAACAGACGCGAGAGGTACCACCAATAATGACAATGGTCCTCAAGGTACTACAGGTACAGTCTACGGCGTGTGAATGCATGAGTCGATGTCGAACACCCGCAGAGTCATCCGATCGGAGGCCAATTATGAAAACCTCGCGTCGAACACGAAGAACCTGCCATTGAGGCATGCAGGCTCCAAGGTACCGGAAGGGAGTCTCTAGGTCACTTTCCTGGATAATGAGCTGAAGTCGACAAGAAGTGATCTTTGTCGAAGGTGGGCCATAATGTTTCCCACATCATCGACGTGAGACGAGAAGAGACAATGTTGTGAAATGAGATTTATGAACTATCAGACGGAGGTGGTTTTTTCTTTCAGAGGTCAACTTCTCTTGAACATATTGGCGGCACGACAGTGAAGTTGGCAGTATTTGACATCACTAGATCAAAGGTCACGATGACGAGGCAATGAGCAGATGAGAGGTCAAATAGGATCACCCAAACCCACGGAGGCAAGTGAAAAGCCAAATCAGATATCCCCACCCTGACGCGAAAGCAGAGAAGTGCCATGTTCAAGAGCGACATACTGCCGACACGACTACGATTATGGTTCCAAAATTTTCTTTTTTCCCCCGCCATTTCTGGCGAGTACCCCAATTATTTTTAACAAGCTTGATGGGGATAGCATATGCTTGTAGTATAAGTTCGACCTTCGGTCGAATCCAACCTAGTAAAAGTTTAACGAGCCCTAGGGAGGAGAAGCTCGAATCCCGTCACAATGACGAGTCCAATGTCGTCTTGGTTTAACGAGTCCGACACAGGTAAAACTCGGAGTCTTTTTCATGTTTAGAGAGTTTGAAAAAGACACGGAAAAGAAAACTCCAGAGGTCCTTTTTCGTAGAGTTGTGTCTCTCGGGTCTGAAAAAGTATAAAATGATACCCAAAAGAACCGCCCGATCGTTACGACCGAGGAGTACTTTTCCTGAATAGTGATTTCGACCTGAAAAAGTAAAAAAGGGATCAAAATCACGTCGTTTCGTAACCATTAACGAGTTTGAAATGAAAAAAACCTGGTAATCTTTTTATGTTTTAACGGTCGACAAAAGAACTTAAAATGACCGCCCCTTAGTAACGTTTAACGAGCCAAGAGGAATAACTCAGCAATCTTTTCCTCTTTAAACGATCAGAAAAGAGCTGAAAGCAAACCTCCATTTTTATTCTTTTTAACGAGTCAAAAAGGGAAAAAATACTCGGCAATATTTTCATATTTTACGAGTTAGAAAAGAGCTTAAAGGTGACTCGTCTGTGGGTTCATTTTTACACAAGCTTGAACCATG
>APFE031206569.1:16289-28071 GCA_000404065.3 Pinus taeda
AAAGGGAGTTGTTTCATTTTTTAATGAGGTTGACACAGTAAAAGAACTATCCTCATAACCCTTGTTTCATTTTTTAACGAGCTTGACACAAGATTAGGAACTATGCTCAGACTCCTTGGTTTCATTGTTTAACGAGCTTGACACAAGACAAGGAACTATGCTCCGCACTCCTAAGTTCATTTTTTAGGGAGCTTGACACAGGAAAATGAACTATGCTCTGCACTCCTAAGTTCATTTTTTAGGGAGCTTGACACAGGAAAATGAACTATGCTCCGCACTCCTAAGTTCATTTTTTAGGGAGCTTGACACAGGAAAATGAACTATGCTCCGACGAATCATTTTTCATTTTTTAACGAGGTTGCCACAAGATCAAAACCATCCTCGAGCCAATCCTAGATTCATTGTTTAAGGAGCTTGACATAGGGAAATGAACTATGCTCCGTGATTCGTTGTTCATTTTTTAACGAGGTTGATACAGGAAGAACTCCTCGGCTACCTGTTTCATTTTTTAACGAGGTGGAAACAGGAATAAACTATCCTCATGGTAGCCTGTTTCATTTTTTAACGAGGTTGCTACAGGAAAAACTATCCTCGCCGTGAACTTCATCATAATGAACAGGAAGGTGGGGTTTCTAAGAGTGGCGCCCCCGATAGGAGGTCAATGTCTTGGAAGTCGGGACCCAATGCCCACAAAACACTATGCACGATGGCGGCATGGCTGGATATAGGCATGGGAGAAGTAGCCACGTAGTTGACCTGCGGTGGGGCAGATACAACTGGTGGACAAGAACCGGAAGGGGATGACAACTGCGTAGGAGGCATCGGGGGACTAACGAAGGACAATTGATCGATAGTCACAATCCTTCCATCGTGTGGAAAGCAAACCACACAGAAAAGTGAAGAGACAAGGGCCCCCATAGCGTAAACATAGTCACGACCAAGGAGAAGACTGAAGCCTAAAGCTCCTCGGGTAACCAAGACGTCTATATAGACGGTTTTACCTCCCAAAGTAATAGGGAACTTCGGGAGGACTCCTAGAGATGGACATGCTCCTCCGTTGAAAGCCAACAGAGTCTGCGTAACCGGCCTGAGTTGCGGGGAACTGAGAGCTTGCCAAGTAGTGTACGACATAAGACTGACCGATGCATCCTCATCCAAGACAGTGCCAGGTACTGCTGTATCACAGGCATGTACTGTAATCTGGAAAGGCATATGGGATGGAAGGCGGAAAGAAGTCAGATGACGCCAGTCAAAGGAAACGACTGAACTGCTTGGTAGGGGAATCGTATGATTGCCCCCTTGCTCAAACGGGACCGAGGAAGGATACTCAGACACAGTTAGGATAAGCGAGTCGTTTGCGGACTCAGGAGAATCGGACGAGATATGAAGAACCTACTCATGATGTTCCTCTGGAATAGGGTTGTCGACAGGTGGTGAACTCGAGTCGACATGCTCGCCGACCAATGGTTGGTCGGGAACAGGCTAGGTAGGGCCAGGTTCAGGAAGAGGAGACTGAACAAGAGAGCTGTGTAGCTCAACTTTGGGTTCAGCAGGAGGAAGATCTGTGGTCGCAGAAAGACGCTGATATCCAGCGGGAAGTTGGGGTGAGGGAACCGCAAGACTTTTCAAAACAGAGGAGGCTTCGTCTATGTGCGGGCAAAGGTGAAGGAAATGATTGCCTTCACAAAGTTTGCAGGGAAACCTTATCTTCCCTTTTCCCTTAGTATTTCCAACGGATGAGATAACATCGCCGTGAGCATCAGTGGACGATGAGGGACGGGCCGGATCACGAGACCATATTCTTAAGACCCTGGGAATGCCAGGACAATCATGAAGAAGATGGTTTTCCTTGCATAGTCTGCAAGGAAACTTGACCTTGGGCAGAGGAGTGGGAAGGATTCCGTCGTCCGTTGTTCATGGTGGAACAACAGTTGTGGTCTTGGTCGTTTTTGTGTTTGTAACCATTCCCTTGTTTGACTTCTTCTTCTTTGTCTTCTTCTTCTTCTTGTTAGCTACCTGGGTACTTTCACCAGGCGAAGAAGGAGACGTTGAAGTAGGTGTTGAAGGGGTGGGGTCCACCTTTGGTTCAACGGGGTGTCAAGCAGGTGGAGGGACTGATGTAGTATCAGCCGACATAGTAGGGACCATAGAGTTTGAAAATAGCCAAACTGGTAACCCGACAGTTAACCTTGGGAGAGTTAACGTTGCCATATAAAGAGCACTAGTATTTCCAGGAGAAGGCATGTGACCAGCGTTCCCATCAGGTGGGGGACTTAGGTTGACAAATCCTAGAAAGGTCGCCATATTAAAACGAAATCCTACTCAAACTAGCGCACACAAAATCTAACTGGGTTATGTGATCGTGGCCAGTAAATTTTTAAGACACTTTGACTTGAGTTGACCTTTTCACTTTTAAAGATTCGAGAAAAGGACGAAAAGAAAACTCTAGTATCCTTCGATTTTTTAATGAGCACGAAGTGAAAAGCTGCTCACTTACACCTTTTCTGTTAGACAGTTTGAAAAGGATCAAAATCTGACTACTCTGGAAATCTAGGTAGAAGGGTGTGCCAAACAATCTGTAAAACTGCTTATACACCTTAGCGATCAGAAGATCACCAAGGACTTCCCGTACTGCAGTCAATCTTCCCGAATGCTGTGTTCAGTGCATTATGGTTTGTAGGGTGGCAGACTCGGCTTCCTATGGATCAAAGGTTGCAAGCCTATAGGGGTCTCCCAATTTATACTCGACGGTACGTGGGAGCACAGTCCGTACTAACACCTATCGCTTCACCGTGGAGGAATCACCCAACCACTCAACGATAAACTACCAGGCTTAACGACGCCGGAACACGTCTCTAACCTAGACCTCTAGAATGTGAGCGTTAAGTTCCAATGCGTTGTTAGGTTCATTGAATTCATTTTATGGTTTATCTTTGATTAAGTCTCAGTTTCTGGTCTTACCGTATGTGATCTCTCAAAATGTCTTACATGCAACTACATGCGAGAATCGTATTCGTTTCGTTTGGATGAAATCTAGCTACAGAAGAGTTAAGAGGTTCATACAAACAAAACGAAATCAACAATCCTAATGCAACTAATCAACAGGAAAGGAAATCTTTTCTTTTTCTTCTTTTTTGAAAGCAAAATTAACATGCAATGCTAATTAATGAAAAGTAAAATCTTTTTCTTTTCTTTTAAAAAGTAGTATAATGCACTTAAGAGATCTCAAGAGATATACACAACCAGATCTATAACCAAAGAATCTATAACCAGATCATTCCAAAGAATCTATAACCAGATCTGGAAAATGAGCAATAACCCAACAAAGCAAAGAAAAACCAAGATCTTCAAAGAGCCATGTAAGCTAAGTCCCAATGAAGTCAGGTAAAAATGAGCAAGCTAAAAGTGAGGCACTTGCAGCATAAAATGTAAAACTGATACAACTACCAGAAGAATGTGGGGATCAATCAATAAAATGACTGGATCAGTCAAACACAAATCCAACAGAAGGCTCGATAACAAGACCACAAAGGTCAAAATGTAAAATCGATGGACAAAGACAAACAACTGAAGGATGGACAGAACCACCAGCCAAATGACAGTCCAGCAGACTTCCAGGATGTATAAACAGAGCAAAAAGACACAAATCCAAGTTTAAGAGACTGGCAAACAAGTTAATTGAAAAATTAACCAGTGTGGCGCGACTGTCAGGCTGCAACTCGCGCTTGGCGCGAGTTGTCTGAGAGCAACCTACGCCAATCAGTACGACTGTCTGAAAGAAAAGCGCGCTAACGAATTTTACCAAGCAAAAATAAAAAAGGACAAACCCAGGCTTGGTTTACAGTGTCTAAACAGAGCCAGCAAGCAAAAAATAGCAAGAATTCTAACCCAGAAAACTTATTCAGACAAATAAACAAGAGAAAAATAACATGCAAAGCAAGATTGAGATTGTTCAGTTTGTAAATTGAACCGGAGATCGACTGAAGTGGCGTTGATCTACTTCACTTCTGCATAGCATAAGTGTTTCGAAGGCTGCCTGGCCGCTCTTCAGACTCCGTCCACAATTTACAAATCAAACAATACAAAAACAATCAACAAGCAGATGCTCCCCAGCGGAGTCGCCAAATTGTTGTGATGGTAAATCCCCTCTGCGGACAGAGGCGATCCCACTAGCCTGACAGGGGTCTAGCAAAAATCATACACGCTGCACGCAAGTTCCTAATCGCATAATTAAAAGGTCGATCAGAAAGATATACCTGGAATCCAACGCTATTTGTCGTGGAAGAAACGTCGCTCTTGTCCTTCAGCTTTGGCCGGTCACTATCCTTACGTTCCACGCATGGACACCTGCACAAACAAAAAATAATCCCACACAAGCGTAAAATCCAATATCATGCAATTATATATCAGTCAAGCAGGATATAACTCAAATATCATCAGAAGAATACATGAGTGGAACCATAATGACAGTCGTTCATTATTCAATAAAAGAAGATAAGAATTACAACCAAATAGGCTTGACGCTGAAATCTCCTCCAACTGGGTCAGCAGCTAAACATGCCTTGCAAAGTCACCTCTTCCCTCTCAGTATTTCGGCAGCATAACTCCTCTATGGCTTTCAATTCTCACTATGAACTTAGCTCACTTTAGCTCTAGCAAAATCTCTCCAAAACTCAAAGCTTGCGAAACTCAAAACTCAACTTTGTCACTAGCCTGTTCAATGTGGGGGGACAGGCATTTATAGATGGAGGAGGAGAAATATGCATTGTATCTGGACACCTTCTGAGGATTTGGCATTGTCCCAGAATAGCCATTGAGCTGGGTTGTCATGGATAGAAAAGACGACACTCGACCACTTTCATGGGATTTTTCCTCAAAGAACTGGATGAGTAATGGAGGAAAAAACACTTCAGTGCGCGCTGGCCAAAAATCATGCCCAAATTGTGTGGCGCGGGCTTTGCTCTATGAAAGAGCGTCTATGGACGCACCCTCTTTGGAGGAACTGAGCCATTGGCATGGGTAGGACATTGTGGACTCGCGCTAATGGAAATAGGGCACTTTTTATGGCTTATCTGCAAAAGGTGTCTTCTGGTACTTTGAAGTTCATACTTAGGAGAATCCAATGCAAGTGTTTTTAAGTTGTGTCACTGGTCACAGGTCCATAAATGCATCCTCCTTTGTGCAAAAGCAAGGGTAACAGGGACGGTGACCAACGGTGACAAATTACTGCGTAACACTTTCCACTGTAGGAAATGTCACGCTCTTGGTCACCTATTTCGCGATTTCCCATCTAACCTGAAAACCTCAGCCCCTCCTCCTTCCAGAAAATCAGATGCTGATGGATTTACCAAAGTTCCCCATCGCTGAAAGAATCTCAGAAAATCTGGCTCTAATCCCAAAACCTCTGCTGATAATCCTCCCAAACCAAGTACCAGGAATAGCTTCGAGACTCTAGCTCAGCCAGATCTAGACAATCTTGAAACCCCGGCTCCCTCCAAGGAGCAGCCCAAGTCAAAAGCTCTCTTAGCCTCCACCAGCGCAGAGATTCCCCTGAAATCAAAGCTATCCGTCAACCTCAGCTGTCCTTCCCCCAATGACATTCTCGCCTGGATCTCTCAAAGTATGGAGATGGATAATGAAGAGAATGCATTGAAGGATGCAATAGGAAGTATCGAAGAAAGAAATGAAACCAAGAATATGGAAGAGGAACCAGAAAGCATAGATCTAGGAGATCTGGATATTCTAGGCCTAGAGCAAGCTTGTAAATCAAAAAGTTATGACAAAATACCAGAAAGACAGCTGGACAATCTGGAAATAATTCTCTCAAGAGCACAGAGATAGCAATCCCTTGGAATATAGCCTGGAAGCCAATGGGATGGAAAGATCCTCATTAAGGATAATAAGAAGAGAGGAAGGAAGACCGATCTCCAACAAACCATTCGCATTGGAGAAATGCTAGTGGAATTGGGAAGATACTCCAAGCTCACGAAGTACTATACCACCCTCTCTAATGTCTCATCATGAAGCTCATCTCTTGGAACATTAGAGGGCTTAACAGCCCTGGGAAGTACAAATTCATAAAAAGCATGATTCAGCAAGAAAAACCAAGCATCTTCTTCATTCAAGAAACCAAGTGTAACTTAGCAACTCTGGAAAAAATCATGGCCAAAGCTTGGCCAGGTTGTAACTCAATTGTAGTGGGTGCATTAGGTGCATTAGGAGGTCATGCAATCATTTGGAATGTACACACAATCACCCTCTCCAACATGCACGCGAACAAGCACTTCATTCAGGCTTTGTTCCATCTAACAGGGACCAATATCCATGGACACTTAACAAATGTTTACTTTCCTCAGGAAGTTATTCATAAGATAGAAACACTGAATACTGTTTCATTTCTTAGCTCTGAAAGAACCCACCCTCTCTGGATTATGGGGGGGGGGGGGGACTTCAACATGATAACCAAATTGGAGGAAAAAATGGGAGGTAGAAGTAGACTAGACAAGGAAAGCTGTCATCTAAAGGACTTCATTCAAAACAATTGGCTAATTGATCTACCCTTCAATAATGGTGTTTTTACTTGGAACAATAAAAGAGCATACCCTCATCAAATCGCCTCACGATTAGATTGATTCCTTCTCTCTGATAATGCAATACATTTAGGTGGAGACCTCTCAGCTTCAATTTTTCCCCTTACAGGTTCTGATCATTGGCCAATCGCACTCCAATGGAATCGACCAGGCAATACTGCATGTCGGCCCTTTCGCTTCGAAGCCTTCTAGCTGTCACATACGGACTTCAACAACTTCGTCAACACGATCTGGAAAAGCTTCAAACCTATGGAGGGATCACAAATGTTCCAATTCTAGCAGAAGCTAAAAAATCTCAAGTTCCATATCAAAAAATGGAACCAATTTACTTTTGGGAATATTCTCTAGGCAAAAAATGCTCTAAATAATGCAATGACAGAACTGCAATAGAAAATAATCTTAGAAGGGTGAACAGAGCGGCTCTCGGAGTCGGAAACACACTTGCAATCTCAAATCTTGGAAAGAGACAAGCAAGAAGAAGTTCTTTGGAGGCAAAAATCACGGGTCAGGTGGCTGAAGGAGGGTGAAAAGAATACCAAGTTCTTTCACCACTCTACGATTCAAAGGAGAATGATCAACACCATAACCCATATACATAACAGCCAAGGAGGAAAAGTAGAGGACCACGCAGCTATAGAACAAGAACTACTGTCATACTTCAAGCAGGTTCATCAAGAGACTCAAATGGATCAGACAGTAGCCATTGACAAAATAGTCCAATCCATTCCTAAGATCATCACTGAGGAGCATAATCAGTTGCTTCTCAAGCCGATTTCCTTACAGGAGGTGGAAAAGGCGGTTTGCCAGCTAAAAGAAGGAAAGGCGCCATGTCCAAACGGGTTTACCTCTAACTTCTTTCACAATTTTTGGGATATGATCAAATTGGAGGTCTGGCAGGTTGTAGAAGAATCTCGAACCAACAAATGGATGCTTCCATCCATGAATGCCACTTTCATTACCCTCATTCCTAAAGAAGCGCAGTTGAGAACCCTTGATAAATTCAGGCTTATAACGCTGTGCAATGTCATTTACAAAATAGTCTCCAAAGTCATTGCTTCTAGGCTCAAACCGTTACTTCCCTTACTTATCTCCTCGGAGCAATCAGGGTATGTGGAGGGCAGGCAAATTACGAACGAAATTATCCTAACGCATGAGATCATCCACTCTTTGAAGCAGCATAAAAAGGAAGGTATGTTAAATAAGATAGATCTATCTAAAGCCTTTGATAGTCTAAGCTGGAGTTATATTAAAAAAATGTTAACTGCCTTTGGTTTTCCCCACCTTGGGTTAGATGGGTTATGAGTCTCATTTCTTCCACCTTCTTTTCCATCCTTATCAATGGAATTCCATCCTCCCCCTTTCATCCTTCTAGAGGAATTCATCAAGGAGATCCCTTATCTCCCTTTTTGTTTGTCATCATGGCGGAAGGTCTAGGTAGAAGTATCAAGGATGCTCTTCACTCACAACAACTTCGAGGCCTTTCCTTCCCCAACTCCCCTCCCTTCACCCATCAGCAATTTGTGGATGACAACATGCTTTATGGGCATCCTTCAGTCCAAGAAGCTTGGATGTTTAAGTCTCTGTTAAATACTTTCTCAGCCGCCTATGGAGCTTCCATTAACCAGGCCAAATCACAAATTTTCTTCTTTCACACCCCTGCAGTTACCCAAGCCTCCATTGCTCGAATCCTGGGTTTCCAGAAAGTGGTTCTTCCATCCAACTACCTAGGAGCTCCCCTGACTGATGTCGCCTTAAAGCACTCTTCTTGGAATCTGCTCCTTGAAAAATTAGAAGCATGTCTCTCTTCTTGGACCCATAGATCCCTCAACATGCCTAGCTGCCTAGTGTTAATCAAATCAGTCCTTCAGTCTATGCCATTGTATTTATTTTCAATCCTAGCGGCGCCAAAATGGGTTCTCAAAGAAATAAAAAAGCTCCAACTAACCTTCCTTTGGGGCAACTAAGGACAAAATGTAAATGGGATCTAGTTAAATGGGAAAAAGTATGTTTACCCAAGCATTTGGGCGGGATTGGGCTTCGAGATCCTCACCACAGCAATGCTGTGATGGGAGCACGCATCTGGGGGAACTGGCTCACTGCACCATACACCCCTTGGGCCACTTTATGGACAACCAAATATGCCAATAACAGACCTGTTGAGGATCTTATCGGACTCACTGATATAGGCCCGGGTTCATTAGTCTGGAATGCAGCAAAGCAACATAAAAATCTTATTCAGCAACATAGCTTCTGGGGGGTCAGGAATGGCACTATTGCAAGATTCTGGGACGATTCTGGCAGCAAAAACATAGACTGAAAGATTTGATTAATCCTCACCAAATTCCCAATTAGGAATCTCGCAGGTTCGATAAGATCAACCAATATTGGAAGCCTACCTTATCACATGGCTTCAGGCAATGGGTTAATCCGGAACACATTATTAGGAATGGCCTGGAGGTCGACCAACAAATCCTAGGATCGGAACTCTCCAATTGCAACATAAGGTATTCAAAAAAGAAGGATGTACTCAGATGGGGATATGAGGACAGGGGAATGTACACAACGCATGAAGCCTACAACATAATCATAAAAGAATATATAGTCAAAGATCCACTTTGGACTGCTATCTGGGCTCCCAACTTATGGCCGAAGGTTTACACCTTTCTTTGGCTGCTTTGTCAGAACAAAATCCTCACCTGGGATAATCTGCGGAAGAGAAACTTTCATGGACCATCCATCTGCCCCAATTGCAATCAGGAAGAAGAAACTATCTTGCATCTCATGGACAATTGCCCTCTGGCTCATAAGCTCTAGGAAAAGGTCAGTTTTCGATGCAAAAGGGAAAGTCGAATTAAGGAAAACATACCCACCACTGTTCGCAACTGGGTAAGTAATCCTTATAAGAGCAAGGTTCTTAAATCCTTATGGAAGCTTATCCCCGGCCTTCTCATGTGGTCTATATGGAAGGAGAGGAACAAATGCATCTTCAAGAATCAGTCAACGCCTATGGAAATCATCTGGAACAATGTTTGTCAAAACCTCAAGGAAACTCTTCTACTCCAAACTTGGCATGACGACGACCTTCCCACACTACCATAGGAAAAGACTATTTGGGACAACTGGAATCTACAATGGAATCAAGAATTGAAAATCTCTGCTAAAACGACAACAAAAACCACAATATCAGATAAGTGGGTTCCTCCTCAGAATATGTTCCAACTGAACTTCGACACAGCCTCAAAAGGAAATCCTGGTAAAGCCGGGTTTGGAGGAATTTTTAGAGATCATAAGGGAGTCACCCTTCTAACCTTTCTAGGATCGAAGGGATGGGACTCTAATAACTCAGCAGAGCTTGAAGGGCTATGGCAAGGGCTCCTTTTAGCTCACTCACATGGTTTTTTCCCTCTCATCATTGAAGGTGACTCTCAAATATTAATTAATATGGTGAACAAAATTATTCAGGGAACTCCCTCAAACAAAATTGGCAACAATTGGAGACTAGCAGAAAGACTGGAACTTGTTGAAGATTGGCTCAAAGCCCACAGAGCAGTAAATTTCAAACATACTCGTAGGGAAGGCAATAAGGTAGCTGGCCTTCTTGCCAACATAGGAGTGGAGAGTAATACTACCATGAATGCTAATGCGTTATCTACTATTGCTATTGATGCACAGATAAAGGAATTCAACGATTTAGTTGAGAAAGAGAGGACTCAGGAAGTTGGAGGCCACCCGGATGCGGGTGACACATTTAAGCATTAATGGTTTATCTGAAGAATGGCGGTGAGGGGTGAGAAGGTTGAATAAACCACCACACTGTAATTGCGGTGAGGATATTTATTTATAATTAAAGAGAGATAATTACATACTAATTTCATATCAATTAGCAGAGAAATAACATAATTTACTCCTAGAATTAAGGGACAGTGCTGTCATGAATGTCAGGCCTTAATTTATGTATGGCAGGCCTTTAATGACGGAAAATTATCCTCAACACCCCCCTGCAAGCTGAGCGTCGGATCGGAATGAACGTGAAGCTTGGATCGGAAAAATTCAAAAAGGGGTCGAGGAACACCTTTTGTGAAGATGTCAGCAACCTGTAGATGAGAGGGCACATATTGCGTGTGAAGTTTTCCAGTGATAACAAGTTCGCGAAGAAAATGATAGTCTAATGCAACATGCTTGGCTCGCTTGTGAGAAACTGGATTGGAGCTCAAAAAAATAGCACTCTTGTTGTCGCATAAGAGAAGAGGCCGTTGTGGAATGAGAACCTGGAGGTCACGAAGGAGATGCATAAGCCAAATAAGTTCGGCAGCAGTGTTTGCAAGAGCACAATATTCAGATTCACAACTGGAACGAGATACATGTTACACTGAAATTTGTCACCCGACTATCTGCAGTCTATGTGGCCTCATCAATAGCCACATTGTCCTCTTTGTCAAGCCCCATACCTCTGCTCTTCATGTCAAAACTTCAAAGAGAGAGAAAGTCACTTGAAAACATGTTTATCTCTGGGTACGCAGGTTCTCTCTACCTTGCCTGCGTGTACGCACTCCAAATACATTAGACCTGCATATTAATACGCTCTGTAAGCTAAAGGTTGGGTGCGTACCCCTGTAAAGGTCAAAAGGCGCAAGTTTCATCTTTAAAAAGTTACTTGTGGTCACTTCTAGAGCCTTCTAGAAGAGTTCTTGACGTGTATTGAGCGCCTCCAGATGGTTCATGCACCCCTATGATAGAGGAGCTTATCCCATCAAGAGAGGAGCTACCCCATCCAAAAGAGGGAGTATCCCATTGATGTTGGAACTGAATAACCTCTTCTAGAATACTATAAATACAGGCATTGGGCCAAAGGAGGGGAGGTTGAAAGCTGAACATTCTATAGGGTAAATGCTGCTGGAATTAAGACTCCCATTTGTTGACTTGTGAGGAGAGATCACCATCCTTCCTTGTTGCCATAGTGGGAGTGGGTGAGCTTGTCAAAGTAGAGGAAATCACTTGCTGGACCCTGGGAGGAGCTTGCACAACACCAAGGCTCAGGTTGTAATGGTTCCTTGATTATTTAATACAAATAAGTCCATTCTTCTCAATGATTTGTTAATGAATTATTTCGTACATTCCTTGGTCAGTATGATAGATATATTTTGTTTTATAATGAATATTCAGATGCTATGTAATTGTTTGCCTTGTTAGTG
>APFE031206569.1:47243-68446 GCA_000404065.3 Pinus taeda
TTGTAACACAGTTCAGAGGCATGTAGCCATCACATCTCTTCTCAGAGATAAGCTACCATCGCCCTAGCTAGTTTATTTCCATTTCTGATTGTAAGAATGTTTCAGTATTTTCCATTAATGAAATGAAGTATTATTTCCGCTGCATCTTTGTGTTTATGGTTATCTCTGTAATTTGTTGCATTCCTGTTTAAATCCGGATCAGCAGCTCTGCTGCAATGCGCCCCTCTGGTGGTTCGTGCCATGATGGTTCAGCTATGCAGGATGCTTCTGGCGACGGTGGAGAGCCTCATGGTGGTGGTGGAATGCTATATGGCAGAGCCTCCATGGACGTGGCGGATGAGTGTGCTTGCCCAATCATCGAGGAACCCATCCCGGATGACTACGGCTAAGATGACGTGGCCTGCAGGTAGCAAAAGGTGGCAGACAGAGATTCGGCAGAGGCTAACTGAGGTTAGAACTTGGTCGGCTATGGCTGCCTTGGTGTCTTCTTCCTAGTTCTTTTTGGTTTTTGATAATCTTTGTGTGGATGCTGGTATCCTTTCTGGACCAAATCTCAGGGTATTATCTCACTGTCTTTTTGTGGGTTCTGGTCTCAAAATAGCTACCATTTTTGAAGGTTATGATCTTGCTGGACTGGTTTCCCCAATGTTGGGGCAGTCTAGATTTTGATGATACTATGGTAAACTTGTTCAAGGCTCTATCCATTTTGTATATTTACTGTACATATTAATAGACTAATTTTACTTAGAAAAAAAATTATTATTCCCTTGGGTTCATAATCCCTTGGGGTTTTAGTATTAATCCCTTGGGTTTATAATATTAGTTCCTTGGGTTTATAATATCAATCATGGTCAACCATAACCAACCATGGTCAACTATAGTCAATCATGGTCTGATATCGCATTATGACAAAAATTGTCTCCATATAAAAATCATTGACAATCATGGACAATCATAGTCAACCATGGTTGATGATGGTCAACCATGTTTTATAGAAACAAACATGGTCAACCATTGCCAATTGTGGTCAAACATGTGAATGTCATGTTATGACATAAATTGTCTCGACATGAAAATCAACCATGATCAACCATGGTCCAACATTGCATCGTGACAAAAATTGTCTCGATATGAAAATTAACCATGGTAAACCATTGTCCAAGATGGCACTATGATAAGGATTGTCTCAATATGAAAATCAACCATGGTCAATCATGTTTACTTTAGTGTTTATAAAATTTATCTTAGGGTTTATATATGTTGGGTTTATAATATTAGTCCCTTGGGTTTAATCTTATTCCCTGGGGTTCATAATCCCTTGGGAGTTTAGTATTAATCCCGTGGGTTTTTATTCCCTTGGGTTTATAATATCAATCCATTAGGTTTATAATATTAGTCATGGTAAACCATGGTCAATCATAGCCAACCATGTTCAACTATGGTCAAACCATATGGATATGGAAATCAACCATGGTCCAACGTTGTGTTCTGACAAAGATTGTCTTGATATGAAAATCAATCATGGTCAACCATGGTTCACCATGGTCCAACGGTACATTGTGACAACGATTTTCTCTATATGGAAATCAACAATAGTCAACCATGTTTATTTTAGGGTTTATAATATTCATGTTAGGGTTTATATACCTTCAATGGGTTTATAATTTTTATACCTTTGGTTTGACAATGATTGATATGTCGCATTGTGACAAGGATTGTCTCAATATGAAAATCAATCACGCTCAAGCATGTTTATTTTAGTACTTTTAATAGTTTCTTAGGGTTTTTATACCTTGGGTGTATAATATTAGTCCATTGGTTTTAATATTATGCGGTTAGGTTCATAATTTAAAATGAAAGCATCAAAATCAAATAACAATTATCATCAAATTTCTATTTTTACTTGACAAATTAGATAAATTTGAAATTCCAGATTCTGCCGACAACCAAACAATGTATGTAGCTCATTTGTGGGATGCGCTGAAACGTGGTGTATCCTCTCCACACTTTTTGAATCATGGTGTATCCTCCCGCATTTTTAGAAAGTGTCTCGGAGAGGGATGAAATTCGAGGGGCAAAGTGATTTGATTTTGCCCTTAAATAGAGCTAAAAATTTTCCGTCCCATCATCTATGTTGAAATAATTGAAACAGATAAAATTTTATCAGAACCCTTCAACTTTAATGGATCCTTCAGATTTTAAATTAATTGAAAAAATATTAGAATGGCAAAATCATCCATTTTAAGGGATTCCCATAGGTCCAAGATTTATACTACGGCTGAAACCAAATCAAATCAGGGATGGCCGGTTAAAAAATATTGTTAAATTTGTTTAACGTGTCACAAACGGTACAGTGTAGACGCCACATTAATTGGCTTGGTTTGGTCGATAATGGGTCATTCTTAAAAAAAAATGGGTCCTAAAAATATGGTCTTTAAACTCATACAAGATCAGTGTCTCCAACGATCTTAGATTTGGGCAGGCACGCCATGACGAAAGTTTTGAAATAAATCCCAGAAAGATATGTAGCTACCAATCTACCAATTTGCGTCCAGACATGCAAAATACATATTTGACCTGAAGAGCCTCACATCTAGATAACTTATGATACTTTCTTTGCTTTGCGATTTCAATCAAATATAATACCAAAATCTATGAAGTGGTCTCATGGTATCTGTATAAACATATGTCGCAAGCAAATGTCGAGAGAATAGAATGCCCCCTTTCTTTTGTACTTGCACTGGCCCGTGGCGTTTTATTCAGGGAATTTGTCCCACATGGGTGAAATATTTTATTTCACTTAAGGTTGCTATAAATGACAAGGCTTATGGTTCCTAGTGGCACGTTGAGCAATATATGAGCTGTTGTGAGGCTCCTCCCTTGGTACTTTGTATGGGCCTTAGACTTCTTTTAATTCATGGAATCTTCGATACTTCGTTTGATAATTCGTTCTAAAAACCAATAATCTTCGACACTTCGTTTGATAATTCGTTCTAAAAACCAATAATTTAGACCAATGACTTCCCTATAAAAAAAACCAACCAATGACTTCCCTATAAATCCGAGAGAAAAGAATGCTGATTTTTCCCCAATGCAACTTCTTTTTTAAGGGATGGAATGAATCTTCGACACTTCGTTTGATAATTCGTTCTAAAAACCAATAATCTTAGACCACTGACTTACTTATAAAAAAAAGGCCAATAATTTTAGACCAATGATTTCCCTTCCCTGTAAAAAAAAAAAAACCAATAATTTTAGACCAGCGACTTCCCTATAAATCCTAGAGAAAATAAGTGCTCATAAAAGGTTGAATAATTTTAGACCAATGACTTCCCTATAAATCCTAGAGAAAATAATTGCTCATAAAAGGTTGAATTTTCCCATGCAACTTTTATTTTTCTATTTTTTTTAAATCAAAGATCATTAAAATATGTAGTGCTTGATAAGGCTGCTATCTTTCGTAATAGAATTTAGCTACAACTTTTATTTTTCTATTTTTGTTTTTTAATCAAATATCATTAAAATATGCAAGTGTTTGATAAGGCTGCTATCTTTCATGATAGAATTTAGCTACAACAGGGTAGTTGTGAATTCTACATGGAATGTGGCATCCACACTTCAATTACTTAACTCGAATACTAATTTTTTTGCTTTATTTTTTCATGCTTTATTATTATACTAATTGATTTTTTTTATCCCCTTGATTTTAATTATGGGATGAATTTTTTTAACGGGATGTGTATATAATGTCTCTAGTTAAACCTAATATCTTATATTATATTAATAACCTAGGATGAGTATTGTTAGTATATGTATAAAGTATTTGTATGCTAATTAAATATTTGCAACTCACATGGATACATTAGTATCCTATAAATAGTATTAAACTTGAATAATAGTTGAATTTTATTAATGGTTAATTGATTAATTACCCTTATCTCTGATTAGTAATTAATTAATAAATTCATAGTTTTTTTTTGTTAATTCAACATTTAGTTAATTAGGTTTCTTACTAATCCATAAAAGTAAATACTATTATCATACTACTACTATATTATTATTTTAAAATGATCATTTTAATCATTTATTATCCTTAAATGAACTCGAATTAATTTAAGGATAAGAACAAAAATGAGTGTTTCAAGGCAGTTATGAAGAATTTCATAATGGAAATAAATGGGGGGAGTTATGGAAATTATGATGGGTTGTTGATAGTAATCTGGTAAGCGATGCATAAGTGTGAGAGGAGGAGAATTGAGAGGGGGTTATTTTTCCTTTGTTCTCTCTGGGTTTGAGTTGGGGGAGAAAGGGGAGAAGAGAACCAAGAGGAGAAAAAAATCAAGAAAGGAGAGTGAGAAATCAAGCTTGGTTTTGGTTTATTGAATGGATAATGTTGAATAAGTTTTGGATACTCTATGGTTATGGATGGACTTAGGTTCAGAGCGATAGGGATCCTGTGGAAGTTCCCTTGGCTACAAAGTTTAATAGATTTTCCTAGTTGGCAGGATGGGTCCCAACAGGATCACCTCAATTATGCCAGTAGGATCACCTCTATGCCAAGAAATTGTTGTTGTTGTTGTTTAATTTACGTAAATTGCGAAAATAAAATTCTTTACATGTTTTTAGTGTTTTAATATGTTGTAACAAACATACACTTCGAGTGGTCAAATTTCAAATTTATGATGCAAAATTATCGGATAATTTTTAATTATGCTTTGAGGACCCCAAGATATGTCCTTACGAATTAAAATATATTCTACCCATCGAAAAATAAAAAAAGTAGTCACTCTCCTTTCACATTTATTTATTTTAATAATTCATCTATTTTTTATTATCCTTACGATTAAACTAGTGCCATCAAGTTAAAAAATAGAATAAGAGAAAAACATAAAACATATAAAAACAATAAATTAAATAGTAATAAAAATACTAAATATTAAATTTATAATAAAATACAGTAATAAATCCATTTTCTTTTCTGATTAATTTCTTAAAATTTTATTAATTTTATATTGCCATGGTAACTATATTATCAAAGCTATCTATAATTCGAAATTCTGGTCAATTAAGTCAATCACATTATTTACTACATCTTTAGTGTTTTCTTTTTAGAAATGATACAACATTGTCATGGTAACCATGCCCTTAAAACTATTTATATTAAATTTCTTACCAATTTAATTATTTACCATGGTTAGTAATATGAGATATATTTTATAAATATAATATTTTAATTATAGTAAGTTTCAATAAAAAATTTGAGTGTTTCCATATTTATTATGGATCGGTGTGTATGATTGTTTGACCCATACAAAGACTTTTTAAACCTTCATATCAATTATTTCTTACCCTTCACCATAAAGCCTTCATGTTACTTCATGTAGATCTCTTCTTTCAGATCCTTGTGAAGAAATGTTAACTTCACATCCATCTGTTCTACCTCAAAATAAAAAGCAGAAGCAATAGACAAAAGTAATTTAATAGAAGCTACCTTGGCAATAGGAGAAAAAATATCACCAAAATAAATTTCTGACATCTAGGAATAACCTTTTGCTACCAACCGAACTTTGTATTTATCCACCTTGCCTTCTGCATTCATCTTCTTCTTAAACACCCATTTGTTTCCAATGGGTTTCCTTCCATTCGACAACTCCACCAGATCCCAAGCCTCATTTTTGTCCAAAGATGCCATTTCATCAACCATGGCCTCTTTCCAGAGTTTTCCATTCTCTGAATCTACTACCTACCTCACAGTTTTGGGATCATCATCAGTAATAGATAAAGCAAAATTTGAACAGAAAGCAGATGGACTATACCTTTTTGGTTGTCTTCTTTATCGAACTAATCTTCTCATAGATGGAGTTTGTGGCTCTTCATCTTCTGATTCACCTTCTATTGTAGAGTTCGATTCTTCCTCCTTTAGATCAAACTCTATCTTCTTAGGTTACTTTGGTAGGACTTCATGTTTAATAACATCTTTCGCCTCTCTAAATCCACGTCTCGATTGTACACAACCTTCCTTGTTTCTGGGTTCCAAATATTATAACATTTTAAACCATCCTTAAACCCAATAAAGATGCACTTTTCAAATTTACTATCCAAGTTGGTTCTTTTCTCCTTTGGGACATGTACATATGCATCACATCGAAATATTCTTAGATGTGAAAGAGAAGGTTTCTTACCAATCCATACCTCTTGTGGATTCTTGTCCTCCAACACTGATGAAGGTGATCTGTTGACCAGGTAACATGCAGTCTCCAGCCTCTGCCCAGAATTCATGTCCTAACTCGGCACCACTGAGCATTCTTATTTCCTTTTCCATCAACGTATTATTCATTCTTTCTACAACTCCATTTTGCTGAGGTGTGTATGGAGTAGTATTATGTTGTGATATACCACACTTCTTACATAACTCTTCAAATTCCTTCTTGTAGAACTCTCCACCATTATCTGTCCTCACCACCTTTATCTTCTTCTATGTCTGGTTTTCTACCAAAGCCTTAAATTCTTTAAACCTGTCAAAGACTTAAGATTTCTTCCTGAGGAAATATATCCATGTATTCCTTGAGAAGTCATCTATAAATGATACATAGTACACAAACTTACCCAGTGATGGGATTGAAATAGGTCCAAACACAACACTGTGCATAAGCTCTAATATTCCTTTCACCCTCTTAACAGTAGATGGGAAACTCAACTAATTCTACTTCTCATATACACAATGTTTATAGAAATCGAAATATAGAAAGAATTTAGACATACCTTCTACCATACCATTACCATGAAGTATTCAAAGGCTCACCTCTCCAATATGTTCAAGCCTTTGATGCCATAACATGGTCTTTTCTCCAGAGACCACTAGATTTTCTACTCCACTTTCAAGAACCACAAAACTGTCGCACCCATCAATAACAGTCGTTGAGTTAAATTATAGACTTATAATTTACCAAAATAAACTATCAACCAAGGGTAAGTAAAATTACATGATGTCGTGCAAAATATATGCAGGCTTGATACTTAAAGTGCTTCCTAATTAAATTAGTCACATATACACAACACTAATGTCTCTTTTCTGCATCAACACTTGACAACAAAGGCTATAGAGTGGATTCACCTCCCTTTACAACTCTAATATTGTTGATATTGATCATAAAAAAATAAAAGAAAAAACACACACCCAAAATAAATCAATTTGATAATGGAAAGATGAAACTGATTAAATGAACCACATAGATCTCAACCATAAATCAATCGATATATGTTGCTGAATCATAAAAGAGAACACTAGTTGTGCAACAATGATATGACTGCATAAACATAATCAAAATAATATGCTAGTACTACTAATGGAGTTGTGAGTAAAGGGGGCCCTCCCTTACTCACAACCCCTTCAATATTAAGGGTTTACTCAGTAAAATGGATAGAACATATAACTTGTATTAATATAGAAAAAAACACAGCCTTGTACAATCCGATGCGTTGATCAGATAGCCAACCCCCTTATAAATACAACGTAATAGTGTTTATACTAGTTTGCACGCGTATGAGTTTCCTGAATAAGGAAAAACTACTTGTTGAACTATTTACTATTATTACATGTACAAAATATCAAAAATAGCTTTGTTGAGTCTGATCCATGACTGAAAGCATGGATCACACTATTTCGCTACATCTGCTGGAGATTTTCCTCATGCGGCCAACGAGAAGGAGATTGGAGATCTGGGTGGTTTTGATGATAAATCTGGAATGGCTAATAGGAAAACGTCCATGTAGGTGGAAGTCCCCACAAATCCCATGTTCCCGTTTGTTTTAAGATTAAGTGGAACATAGAAAACCATCGATTCTGTTGTAGGAAATTTGGATGGCTGCAAGAAATCTAGACGGTTGTAGGAAATTCACACCTGCAGGAAATTATGGAGTGTTTGCAAGAAAATGGCGACCGCAAGTTGTCTACAGGAAATCGCAGAGCTACTTCGAATCTACATAATACTTCAATCATTTGACTCGATAATTTCAATAAAGAATAGTTACCTTAAGGAAATACTTAAGAGTAAGATAAAATGACACTTTTTTTCAGTTAATTTGCATATCTTAAGCACATAGTACCCTTTTGGCCAAAATCTAGATAATATGGTCGAAATAAGTATAACTAGGAGTCAAATAGAGTTTGAAAATGGGAAAAAAAGGTCTTGGAAGGCTGTCAAAATTGAGCAAAATTGGGATTCAACATTCCTCCATGCCTAACTTCTTGCATGTCCCCTATGCAAGCAAAATTATGCAACATCTAAAGAAAAAGATCAATCCTTGTCCTGTGCTGCAGCTACTATAGTCAAATGGTCCAATTGGGTCCTACTGGATTTTGCCTAAATCTGGCTTCTATATGTTTCATTCTCCTTCTTCAGTTGGTCAATTTGCCTTTGTTTCTTCTTCATGATTCGAGCTTCCTTCTAATGCCATTCATCGTGCTCTTTCTGCATGCGTAAATTGTTTTCTTTTAAGGTTTCATTTTCCTCCTACAGAGCCCACTTTGACACAATAAGTTAATGGATGATTTCTTCCAGTTGCTTTCGACCCCTCTTTTTTTGAGAAGTTACCTCCTCCTCATGTCATCTAGGGGAGGACTAAGGAAAAATAGGCTCCTCTTTCCTTTGGTGGTCTTCTACTGTCTTATCTCCACTTTCGAGAAACAATGAATCTTGGAAGGATATTTTTTCTGTCGATAAATTCAGCCAATACCACCTTCTCCTTTCCTTTTTCCAAGCCCTGGGGCTTCTTTTTCTTCTTATCAAGTCTGCTTGGTGATGTTCATTTTGTTGTGATTTTCTTTGTGGCCATCTTTGCAACCTGGCTCCTTGTAACTCTTTTAATTAGGGTAGAAGAGTTTTTCATTTTAGGCTTCTTCCTTATGAGTTCTCCCGTCACCTCTACCTCTTCATTCTTCTGATTCTCCCTTATTAGTAAACCTCGGGTTCATGGCTTTTTCCTTGGCTTTTCATCTGGATTTTCTTCCTTAAATTTAGAAGGACTAGAGTCCTTCTCATCTTCCATGAAATGATTTTCTAGTAGGAAATCATCCTACGTTATATTTATCTTCTTCAAAACCTCGGTCAGGATAATTCTTATTAACCCATGGTGATAGAGGTTTTCCTCTATGTGGGTTGCTCTGTCCTTAGCAGCAGTAAACATTTTCATCAAATAAATCCTTAAGAAATAAGGAAAATTTAAAGGCCTATCTCGGAAGTGCCCCAGAAGAAGAATATGAAATAGAAATGCAAGCTAGAAATGACCTTCGCAAGTTATATATTTCTGCAAGAAGAATAAAAGGTGCTAATACTTACTCTGGAGGTATTCTTGTGGGATGCCTTTACTCCAATCAGGGTTTGTGTGTTCTTTTCGGAGGAAGGGCCCACAGTTTCCTTTGTCAAACTGTTGATTTTTAAATCAACGTTCTCCCTCTTGTGGAATACCACAGGCTCAAGCCACTAGCTCCTCTGTCAACTAAAATTGGACATTCCCCACCTGTGCTTTGTCGCCATTAAGGTTAAGAGCAAAGGATTTGGTCACTTCCAAATTGTGCCCACATAATTTTTGAAACAGGGGCAACCACCATGCCTTTTCCAGCCTATCGTTTCTTCCAGGAACAACATCTAATAGTGCAGGGCCTTGTCGTTCAAACCGAATAGGGGTAGGCAGTTTAGACATGGTTAGGAGCGGAAGAAATAGAGCTAGTTTGGCTCAAAGTGATGCCTCCAAGCCTTCGCAAAAACTTGACAATGAGATTTTAATTTTGGAAGGATTGGGGAAGTATGGATTTTTTTTTTTTAAAGATGTCGGTCGTGATCACGATTAGCATCATGATCCGAACTGTGGAATGGATATTGAAAATATCACCAAAGGATGTGTTAGAGTATAATAGGTGGACATGGAACTCCATTTATAATGTAACGATCATGGCTGCATGTTTCTGCAAAGGGTACAAAGGCTTAAGTTCATGCAAATTTTTAAAAGATTAAAGCATCATTAGCTTTCACTTCAAGCGTCCTATCATAAACTGTGCCTTACTAATCTCACCTCCCCATGATCCATTCCTTTGATGATGATTTCCATTGTCTTTGAAATGATAACCCACCTTATAATTACATAATTCATGTATACATTAAACATGACAGGTTATAAACATGATTACATAATTCGTGATATTAACCAATAATAACTTATCAGTACTTTATTGAATTAATTTCAAGCTAATGTTCTATTTGTATTTTCAAGAAACTGTTGGTGTGTTGTAGAAATTGTTTTGTTTGCACAATTGCTTAATGTTCTACAAGAAATTATTTTGTAGAAAACAAACCCATTTCTTCCCCTTTTTTTACGGTTCATTGCACATGAATGAAGGTGATGATATCGAATGTGTAATGAGATGTTTGGATTACCATCCATTAAGGTCAATTGTTAACCAATGCGATGCCCATAACCATTAATGAGAGTGAGGACCAAGGTACTTTGATGCATCCTATCAGGTGTGAATTTATGAGCTAATGTTGATCCCCCTGTAGAATCCAGCTGTCAAGGAGCCATGATGATTCCCCATTGTTGCTCACGAGATAGCCCGTCATTAAGGCATACAAGCTTCAAGGCATCATGAGGCTATTGATCTTGGGCCCAGATAATTAGCTGATGTCGATGGGCCAAGATTGTTGGAAGGAGGGCCTTAAGGAATCCCACATAAATCCAACATGAGTAATCCAAAGATTAGTTGAAAAATAAAATTTATTCTGAGGATCCAAAGGATCTACTGGCCTATTATTTTGACGAGCCCAGGGAAATTCATGCTCGCCAGCTTTCAATTTTAGCTTGAGTCTGAAATATTGAAAAAGAAGACTCCAAGGAGTCCTTTTCTGTAATTAGTCCATTGGGCCAGGAAAGAGGAATAAAATTGTACCCAATAGACATTCCTCTCATGGTTTACTAAGCACGAGAAGGAATGAAGTAAGCTCAGTTTATGACAACAGAAAATCAAGAAGAGGTAGTAGAAGGAACAACCCCTTCTCCTTCCATTTCCAACTCCTCCTTCTTCACAATTTCTTCCACAAATTCCTCCTTGGATTGATATTTTTTATATAAATTGAGGCTATGTCCATTTACCAAGAAGGAAACATTCCCATTTCCAATTGTTTTAACCCGAACAGATCCATTGTAAAAACATTTCTTGATTTCATAGGGACCCAACCAATGTGTATTGAATTTCCCTTTAAAGTTCTTAAATCTTGAATCATACAACAATGCCTAGTTTCCCTCTTTAAACTGCTTCTTCTTTATGTATCTGTCATGCCATTTATCCCATTGTTGTTGGATCAAGTTAGTATGATGAAAATTATCTTGTCTAATCTCATCCAACTCATTGAGCTGCAAGATCCTCTGCTTTTGTGCCTCATCAAGGTCAATACCCAAATATGTTGCCATCTTGAAAGTTATGATTTGAAATTCAATGGGCAGTAAAACCTATTTTCCATACACCAATTCATAGAGAGAGAAGCCAATGGTGTTTCTCCATGTGATCCTGTAGGTCCACAATTCCTTAGGAAGTCGACAGACCAATCCTTTTTATGTAGTTGTATTGTCTTTGGAAGGATTGTCCAAAACACCTTATTTGTTGATTCCACTTGTTGATTCACCTGTGGATGATAAGGGGTGGAATTCCGATGAGTAATCTGAGTATTTCTGTACAATTCCCTACCTAAGATTTGACATAAACTGAGTACCCTGATTAGTAAACATCTCCCTAGGAAAAAAAGTAAAAATAAATAAATAAATAAATAAATTATACCACTTATTTCTCCATTGCTCTAGGTAGTGCTATTTCTTCCACCCACTTCATCACATAATCAGTACAAACTAAAATATACTTCTTACCTTTGGACATAGGATTGATAGGACCTACAAAATCAAGAGCCCACCTCTTGAATGGCACTATGAGAACTTGTGGCTGCGAGGGCATTTCATGTGATTGAACATGCCACCCTATTCTCTAGTAGTTATCACACTTCTGGACATACTCCCTTGCATATTTAAGAAGTCTTGGCCAATAATAACCTGGAGGGAGGATCTTATAGGTTGTCTGCTTATCTGCAAAGTGACCTCCACAAGGTTCATCTTGACAAGCTCTCAAGATATCATATATCTCATCCTCATTGACACACCTGCCAATAATCAAGTCAGGTCTGGTGAAAAAAGGTCTCTCGTTATCCAAGAGTAATTAGCACTTTCCCTAATAATTCTTTTCTTTTGACTTGATGAAATATAGGGGGGTAACTTTCATGCAGCAAGGTAGTTGGCCATATCTGCAAACCAAGGTGTTTTAACAGAGATAACAAACAAATTTTCTTCAGGAAAGTTATCATTAATAGGAACATCCTCACCTGCATGGTTAAGCCTAGATAGGAAATCAACTACCTGATTTTCTTTTCCTAGCCTGTCCAATACCATGATGTCAAATTCTTGCAATGGCACCAATCACGTAGTAATTATGCCATTAGTGATTGGTTTGTTCATGAGATATCAAATAGCAGAATGATCGGTATGTACAAAAACTTCATAACCAGTGATGTATTGTCTAAACTTGTTAATAGCATAAATCACTGCAAGGAATTCTTTCATAGTCGCAGTGTAATTCAGCTCCACATGAGTTAAATTTTTACTAACAAAATAAATAGCATGGGTTAGATATTTTCCCTTTGGCCCAATATCGCTCCTATAGTTGTATCATAGGCATAAGTGGAAATATGAAAGAGAAATTTCCAATTTGGACCTCTCAAGACAGGTGCGGAAGAAATATTTTCCTTGAGTGTATCAAAAACAACTTGACATTCATCATTCCAATGAAATTCAAATTCTTTAGTTAATAATTTAAACAATAGTGAGGCTACCTTTGTAAAATTCTCAACAAACCTTTTGTAGTAGCCCACATGTCCAATAAAACTTCACACTCCCTTTTGATTGGTTGGTGGAAGCATTTTTACAATTACTTCGATTTTAGCCGAATCAACTTTAATTACTGCAGCAGAAACATGATGTCCCAAAATAATGCCCTCGGCCATAATCATAAAACACTTTTCATTAATAAACGAAATATTAGTTTCTCTACATCTCTGCAAAAGTCTCCTAAGATTATGTAAAGCTTCTTCAAAAGTATCACTTATTATTGTAAAATCATCTATATATACCTCTATGCAATCATGTAAAAGATTAGAGAAAATACCAAGTATCACCCTTTGAAATGTGGCTGGTGTGTTACATAAACCAAATGGTAGTACTTTATATGCATAGGTACCCTATGGACATGTGAATTTTGTCTTCTCTTGGTCCTCTGGAGCTATCCTGATTTGATTGTACCCGCTGAATCCATCTAGGAAGGAGAAATACTTCTTCCATGCTTGAGTATCAAACACTTGCTCAATAAAAGGCAAGGCAGAGTGGTCTTTTAATGTAGCTTTGCTTAATTCCCTATAATCCACACACACTCACCATTTACAATTCTTTTTAGGGACAATAAACAATGGGGACACCCACTAGCTGTTTGAAAAAGGATAGATGAACCCTACATCTAACAATTTCTGCAATTCATTTTTCACAATTTCTCTTAAAGCGGGGTTCATCCTCCTTTACGATTGTCTTACAGGTTTGGAAATACCCTCAATGTAAATATGATGAATGCAAGTATGTGGGTGAATACCTCTCATCTCTTTATATTCCCATGCAAATGTATCTGAAAATTATTCTAATGTCTGAATTAATTGTTTTTCTTGTTCAAGAGTCAAGGTAGCATTAATATTAAGAGTTTTTTTTAAGGAAAAATTTCAACTACCTTAGCTCCAAATTCAGTTATTGAATATGCAGGAAATATAGATAAGAGGGATGAATGTAATTCATCCATGGTACTATGCTCATAAGAATTCTGCAAGTTAATAATGTTATCTATATTATGACTAGACTTCCCTTCTTCATGCTGTGAAAAATCAGGATTAGAAATATAACAATTTATAAGATTTTCTTTTGAGTTTTCCTTAAGGCTCATGGCTTGGTTCATTTTTAAAATTGGTTGGGTACATTCTAAATCCTCTTATTCTTTAACCCGTTGTGTATTTTATGATCTTAAGAGGGGTTTAGCAGGGGGATACAAATTTATATGCTTTGTTTCAACCTTGTGAGTGTTAGTCATATTCCCTAATCTACACCCTATGTAGGCATCTGTTGTGGCTAACCACAGACTCCCCAAGATCAAAGGATGCCATCCCAAGTTATTTTTAGGTTGAAGAACATAAAATTTTGTAGGTTATTCCTACGAATCCAATGAGATGAAAATATCTTCTAATACCCCCTCTGGCTTTACCTTAGACCTATCTGCTAATTCTAACATGGTAGGAGTAGGTAGTAAGTCAAAGGATCCTATCTGAGATAAAGTCTCCATGGTCATCACATTGATGGCTACACCTAAATAAATTAAAGTGTTTTATATTCGATACCCATTGATAAAGGTGGTAACCACAAGGATTTTGGGATCTGCATATTTTTCAGTAGCAAATCCAGTGGACATAAGAGTTACACGTTTTCCACCTACCTGAATTGTGGAGAGTTATTTATTTTGCCTTCCTGCATTCTTGGTACATAGTTCCCTCACTGTTTTGGCATAAATCGGGATATCCTTAATTTCTTACAGTAACGATATTTTAATGCACAAATTTCTTAGTTCAAACACAATATCAAACTCAGGTTGTTTTATTTTCATTTCCAACCTCTCTAGAAAAGGAGGCTAGACCGCATGGGATGAGGAAGGTTCTTGTGATCCTAAAGTGATTTGTTTTGCTGGTTTATGTATGTTTTCTACTTCAAGTTGTTCCAGAGTGTCTTCCCCTACAACCTCTTAAATTCATTCAGGCTGAGTCACCACTTTTCCAGATCTGAGTTTGATTACCTGCAGCGACACAGGAAATTCCTGGAGTAAAGGAACATAAACTTTTGGCAACGGTTGTGCGGAAATACAATAAATGGGAAAATTGGGATAAATGACCAATCCAATATTGTGAGAAGATTGGATGGTTTTATTATTGGGGTTAGATATTGGCTGAGCAGGAAGTTGTGTGGGTTTAGGTTGATTTGGTGGGGTAGGAAACTGAAGTTGTTGTTGTTGTGGTTGTAGCATTTGTTGCGACATGGGCTGTGGTGGATAAAACTTCTGAGGTGGAAAATTCTATGCAATAGGGTAAGAAAAGTTCCCCTGCCAAGGTTGTTGAGGAGGCCAGGGCTGCCAAGGCATTGGAACATTCGACATATGATTATGAGCATACGAAAATTGAAAATGTGACTGTGACATACATGTAAGACGTGGTTGTGATGGTTGTTGAGGTGCCATTACATAAAGTGCATTGACAACTTCTTGATTTGCTACATAGGCTGCTTTAATCTCAGGAAGAGAGGGACATTGATCAGTAGAATGCTCAGCTTCACAAATTCGACATACCTCTATGCTATCAATAGGGCATTCCCTTAGAGCATATTTCTTCCTGCATTTGGAGCAGAATATGGTCATGGATTTTTCCAATTCCTCTTGTTTACTCTTAGCCTTCAAAACATCCAATTGTGAAGATAAAGTTCTAAGAATATCAATCTTAAATTTTTAAAATAATTTACCCATTTCAGCTCTGGTTTCTCCAACTTCGGCAATTGATTTGACAATCCTAGAAGAAGTGTCTCTTGTTCCTCCTCCAACATTAGAATTCCTCGTGAATAACTCCTGCACAATTCACACACCTCATCATAGCTCAATTTGGATACATCACCTACTCCCATTAGCTTCAAAACCTCTAGATATTCCAGTCTGATTGCCCTGAGAAAAATTATTCTCAAGGTTTCTTTTCTCAGCTAGTTCATCTTGGATCTTTGGATATTATATTTAAATCTTTCGACCAAGTCCTCAAGGCTCTCCCCTCGGTTCTGAGTCATGCCAAAAATTTCTTCCCTAAGGTCCATAGTTTTACGATAATCTTGGTTCTTTTTTAGGAATACCTTTTTCATTTCATCCCAGGTTGCAATGGAATTTGAGCCCAACCCCATAAACCACCTGAGAGCTACATCCTTTAATGTAGCAGGAAACGGCTTCAACTTTTGAGCATTGGAAGAAAAGTCATAGCTCATGAATAATACATTGAATTTGAATAATAAGACATTAGGATCTTCACTAGAAATACCATGAAAGTTGGCCAAGGCTGAAGGAGGAATATTTTTCATCTGAGTAGCTCCAACAGTCTCCTTGATCGGAAATTCAAATGTGACTAGTTCCTCTTCAATGTGGCCTTCATCTGTATTAATGATACCTTCTTCATAAGCCATGTCAATCCAAGAGAAATTAGGACCCTTATAAACCACAAATTCTTCAGTGTCAATGCTCTGGAACTTCGGTTCTTGGATAGGATTAACAAGGAATTCCTTCTCAGGTTGACCATTGAGTAGAGATATTGTCTTCCTTGTAAGAGGAGGTTCTAAATGGGCAGTAATAGAATATATTTCAGCAAAATATTATGCTGTGGAAATTGTTGGGCCTCATTTTTGTCTCATTTTCACTTAAAATCTCTCATGCTACTGTTTGGTTAAATGATTATTGTTGCAAGTATTTGTTACTTCTTTTGTTTTAACGAGATTAAAATACCATTAATGGAAGTTTAATAAAGGTTTGTATGTTGCAGGTTATAATTGATTTGATCATTTTTTAAACCTACACTTACCTGCCTGCACTCCGCAACAGATTCCTGCACCAATTCAGTTCTTACAGCATGCCTGCACCAGTGCAAGTTTTACAGCGCGCCTCCACCAATTTGGGGCATTCATACATTGGCACATTTCCAGGAGAATCTGAAAGAGGTTTATGATAAAAATGTCATTTGAAAACTTTCACATAATCGAAGACACACCCAGGTGATACAGATTTATATTTAGAGAATAATTAATGCTACAACCCCGAATTTGTAGCAGTTTCCAAACTGCCTATTTACACCTCGATTTTCACGTTGATCATAGTGAATCTCATAATTATGAAACATGGGTTTTTCTCCCAACATAGGAAATTGAGTATGACTTGGGCCATTTTCCAAAATTTATAATGGTTCAGGAGATACAAAGGGGGATTTGGAGGAAGTTTGTTAAAAATACCAACTTTTCCAGAATTCTAGAAAATGCCCAGATTTGGGAAATTTGTGGTAAATCTCCATTATTTCAGTAGGGAAATGGTTGTACTGATATTATATTAATGATAATTAGTTGGGATTCAATCCCCATGATGTTTGCAAAGGATTGGCTTGTTTTATGCCAAGTTTGGAATGTAAAAAGATTATAAAAGAAGAGTTATGGCTCCAAGCCTAGCTAAATTAATTAGTCAAGCAATTAAGCGGAGGGGAGAAGCACGCATAGGTAGGCACAACGCAGAAGGGAGGAGAAGTTGTTCCAATGTAGTAGCATGTGGATTTTAGTGTGAAATGCTTCTCCTACTTGTTGGGATTAGCCGATGTTGCATTATGTAAAAGACTGTTTCTTTAGTAATTAATTGAAGCATGTTCTGTTCATTTATCTGTCTATTTATTTTTTGCATTTAATGATCTATATTCCTATGTAAATCAACGCACATAAAGAAGGTGCGAGATAGCTGGGTTGGTTGCTAGACTAGCTCGACACCACTCTACATCTTTTAGCTCAAAAGCATTTAATTTATTTCTTTATTGTGTGAAGTTTATTTAATTACTTTCAGTCTCTTTCCTTATTTAAGTTGATGATTTAATCTGCTGCAATGTTTTATTTACAGTTTTAAAATTAATTTCCTTTTTGCTACAAATTATTCTTGTACTTAAATTATTTTTTTATTTTTCTTGCATGAAGTATATTTCTTTACAAACATCGCATCCTCTAGATTGACTAACTGGCTTATGCTAAGAATCCTCTGATCTGGTCGATAATTCATGGGTTTGCGTTTTGATTGGGTTCACCGTATGCATTTAATAATTATGAAATGGTGAAATCATCTAATCATTAACTCATGCATCATTAAAGCAACAATCACATATAAGTTTATCTAAAAGTTATGATTCTTATAATGCAAAGCCAACATGTGTAAAAGGGAAATTGCACTATGATAAATGCTTAAATAATATTATTGTTTCCTTTAACTTCTGGATTGTTCTTACACATAACTAGTGCAAGTAGATTGTTACACGGAATTAGTGCAAGAAAAATGTTACACAAAATTAGTGCATGCAGATTGTTACACAGAATTACTGCAAGCAGAATTAGTACAGGCAGAAGTAGTGCAAGCAGAATAGTTTGAATAGCTTTCGAATTTATTCCAACATTTACAGTCTTTTCGTGATTGTGTCGGCACCGCTTGATTTCCAGTTCTGATTTCTATTATGTTTACTTGCAATTAGAATTTCCTTTTGCATTAATTGCTTTTTCTTTCTCGCATGCTTTTAATTGTTTGGAATGGTGTTTCTTGAAATAGTGCAGGATTACATTTATTTTCGAGATTAATCGCAAGATAGACTAGAATTTGTTTTGAAGGTAACCAGGGACTCTCTCTGGCATTTCCAGTGTTGCGTCTCGAAGTTCACGAACTCTCCGGATTGACAAATTAAATGTTGGTACATTTAGAGACCCTATATTGCACCCAACAGAAATATTAGTCTTCTTAGGGTTAGAGACCAAGCTATCCTCAGGACCACATACCTCCTATTTGGATTCTTCCTCTTTTGCTGCCTCGTTTCTTGTAGACTTCCTTTTTCTTTCTAGTTTATTAGTGAATGAGGTGGTTCTCACACCACCACAAAATACATTCGTGAATATTGAACCCTATTTATCTATTATGCAAATAAATTCAAAAGCTTCTACTTACCAAGCAATCAGGACATGATTTTGGCAAATTCTGAACTCTATAGGTGCGTTGGCTTTACCCTACGTCTTACCACTATGACTCGCCTAGTCCTGAAAACCTTAAACAGTAGAAATCATAATAAAACACTTTCAATGTCGTCCCTTAGAACCTCCCTAGCAACGACGCCAAAATGTTGAGTTAAATTATAGAATTGTAATTTACCAACATAAATTATCAACCAAGGGTAAGTAAACTTGTGAGATTCCATGCAAAATATATGCAGGCTTGATACCTCAAGTGCTTCCTAATTAAGTCAGTCACATATACACAACAATAATGCCTCTCTTCTGCATCAACACTTGGTAGCAAAGTCTATAGAGTGGATTCACCACCCTCTACAGCTCTAATATTGCTGATATTGATCAGAAGAAAAATAAAAGATCATACACATAGGCAAAAGAAATCAATTTTATAATGGAAAGATGAAACTGATTAAATGAATCACATAAATCTGTGTTATCGGGAAATCTAGTGTCTATGCAGAGCTACTAGTTCCACTAAGATGGTGTTGTGGCCAGCAACAACCCCCCCCCTCCCCCCCCCTTTTTCATTTAAGTGTTATCAAGAATACTAAATGAATGGGGACCCTTAGTAAAAAATAAAAAAAAAAAATTGTATTTTACTCCTTAAAAATATATCGCATCGCGAGAAGAGAGTAGAAAATTTCTTTATGAGCACAATAAAAACTGCAAAAAAGCAACGCGAAATTCATCGCATCGCATACATTAAGAAATGCCCATAAATGAAGATCATAAGAAATCTCCGATGGCCGATATGCGACATCGCATGTCGCAACCTCGCATAAATAGCACACAATGATTTAACACGATCTGGGATCTTGCGATAAATGCGATGCTGCGATGCTACAATATGCAATCTGCGATATCACAATCTTGACAAAATGCGATAACGCAATAACGTAATGCAAGTTGCGGAAATCGCCCATCGCAAATTTTCCTCGGCTCAACATTCAAGAAAAGCTGTCAGTAAACCAAAAAATTGGATGCACACCTTAAAAAAAATTAATGAATGTATGCCAAAGTGTTAATGAAGGACAGTTTTGTGTTTGTCAAAGAGTCAGTTCACAATGGGTGGCATTATTTTATACATTCGTAGAGCTTAGAGCTTTCGCGTCAATATTTATTGTCATTACTCTTTTCCTTTGCGTGAACTGCAGGAATGAAAAACAGGAAACATCTAAAGAAAAAGGGAAAGCGTCAACGCTTGGAGACATAGAAGAGATGCCCTCATAAACGGAACCACAGATTCCAGAGCATTTCTGAACAGATGCTGACATCAATAGCCAACTCAACACTCAGGGTCAAAAGCTCACAAAAGCAGCATGTTTACAAAAAATCCTGAAGCTTATACCCGGTAAAGGAAAAGGCGCTAAAGGCGAAAAACGCACCAGAAAGGCCCGAATCAAAGAACGGAGGCAGTTTTCGATGCGCTAAGAAAATTGTTCAGAAAGAAAGGTCCCTAACTTGCTTAGTCATTCGCAGGTCCGGAAATCAAGATAGCAAAGGCAGAAGCAATTTGAGGGAAATTTTGGTCATTACCAAGTATATACGCAGTTAATTCACCCAGCCAGAGGATGATTCCAAAAAATATCTTCTAGTTTACTAAAAATGGTGCCAGCGCTTGCCATTTCTGTTTGCTTAACTCAAACAAAAGCGGAAGGCAACCAACCGACTCTTCCCAGGAAAATGTTGAATGCTTGCAACATTAAGGAGCAAAAGCAGAAATAGTTAGGAATTAGATTCGATTTTCTGGAAATAAGTTTGCTTAGAAAAAGGGTGGTCATTTAAACCGTATCCTAAATTTATGTAATTAAGTTATTTAGTTAGCAGTATTTAAACCCTTCTCATGCATTTAGAGAAGGGTCCAGAAATTTGTCAAAAACTTGTCCTCAGAACATGCACTTTTGCACCCTCAGAGGAAGTTTTGATGAATGAACGGATCAAGATTTATTGATGTTTGCATTTGGTATCTGCTACTGGTGTTGCACTTCTGTACTCTTAGTAGATATTAGAACAAGGAGAGATAAATCATTGTTGCTTGAAGCTTATAAGTAGGACCAGTCATAAATGGTACTTTTATCTCTTGACCAGTTCTGCTTATATTCTTAAAGCAATATACAGTTTTTAGTTGTTTATATGTTATTACATGAATGTTTGTGTTACCATTTGGCACTTTTGTACGGTGGAGCCATTTATTTATGTTTAATGTGTGA
>APFE031206570.1:0-27950 GCA_000404065.3 Pinus taeda
AAATGGGAATCGATAACAGGACTGAAACTATCTCCATGATAAAGAGGACCACAACAATGAGAAATTTGATTCAGACTCTGGACAGGAGGGTGCATGACATGCAGGCAGACATAGCCAAGTTCCAGAACAGGTTTACAGCCCTACAGGACAAAGGGCTCCCCAGTTTGGAAGAGGCAGGAAGGCTTCTCTCTTATGAGAAGTACGTTAAGAGATTAAGTGTTGTTTCAGCCATGCAGATTGCTGAGGCTCCAGGATCATCTACAGCAGGCCCATTGACAGGACGAGGCCTTTTTGATAAAATAGATAATCTTTTTTTCATTAAAAATAAGGTGGCACATTTGTTCGACAAGCCTCCAGATTTTTACAAGTACACAGAGGCTGATGAGACCATTGAGGCAATTTTGAAGCACCAGCTTCCCCATCCAGAAACGTGGCAGGAACTGGTAAGGCTAATTTTGAATCAAAGCTAAAGAAGAAAACTATTGCAGCATAATCTCCATTTGAGCCTACAGGTGGCTGAAGTCAGCACAACAGGCATGAAGACGCTGAGCCCACTCAGCACAGGTACACAGCATCAGCATCAGCATCAACATCAGCAGGTACAGGCAACAGGAGCAAGAAAGATACAGAAAATCAGAAATGACAGAGTACTTCAGCACCATATTTAATGAAAAACTGCGCAGGTTAACCCCGTAGTGTCCGAAGGTCAACAAGTTATCTTGTCAGGAGTTAATTGCTTTAAAGAAACTTGTACACTTGTAATAAATTTTCACCTACTTTCTCTGTACCATTGTAAGGGTTTTTTCCTCTCAGATGACCTAATTCCTGAGGGATTTTTGTATAGGGAACTTCTATATATTCCCCCTCGCATTTTGTTTAGGGGGGTTGGACGCTGGATGTAAGAAGGACCTCATTATCTCTTCTGATACTCTTATGGTGTAAAGGTTCAGACTGCTAATACAAATGGTGATGGGATTTCTCCAAATATTGTCTTTCATGATGGCTTGCTGGTGTATGGTTTGCGTTTACAGGATTCCGGTGTATCCCGTGGAACAATAAGTTTTCTATTTGCCCTCTGTTACATGTATGTTTGTCACTTTTCCGTTGTGTTTTTCACTGTTATTCATGTGCTCATAACTAAATGGCTAAGAAGAAGAATAGTTGCAGGATTTAATATCTGAAATACCCTGTGCTCAATCTTAGTCATTCTTTATGTTTTCTTCAGCTATAGTATTTAAAGACTGATTCTTAAGTGCCACCTTTAATACTATATCACCTCGTTTCTTTCACACCAGTCAGCTCAAGTAAAGAATTCTTAAATGCTTTTTTGATTAGTTGTTCATTGTTTCACACTCAGTCTTTACACGTTGTTTTACAGTATACCTATAGGCCCTGCAAACACATCTGCATCTCAGTCAAGATATCAAGGGAACAGCACTCAAAGACCCCATTGCCCAATGGACTAGTTTTCCTGAACACAGAGCCTAAGAGATATCAAAAGCATCCTCCCCAACCAAACATTCCAACAACCAAAAACACATATCTTACCTAGCCTAAAACCTTCACTGCAAGCAGTGACCATACCACATAGAGAGAGCCCTCTCTGACTGCAGCTGGGCTAGAAGTTGCAGCCCAAAGTTGGTTAGTGGTTACCCCGGCCGTATCCTCTTGGGAGTCAAAGAGGACAACCTGGGTGTTAACACGCCCACACGACTGAAACGAAGGGATAAGGGAGAGCTGGGAAAACGAGCTGCACGAACGTGCACAAAGCCCACTCCCAGTCACAACCTCCTCCTCCACCTCCACCAACACCTCCTCCTCCATCACCTCCACATTCATCGCCTCCTCCTCCTCCTCTAGGCTATGATCTGTCACCATTGCTCATATGAACAACAATGATTTATTATGATGGATCACATTATATATATATTGCATGAGAATGAGGTAATAAATCAATTTCATGATGTTTTTTTTTTCACAAGACACGTGTCAAAACTTTGGGACACCAGCAAGGCTCGTGTTCGACACAAAGTCAAACTTGTGTCCTACGAATAGTACACGGTTCAAACTCGTGTCAGACATTTTTCACCCACCTGTTGTGTCTAACACGAAGGATTTGAGACACGAAAGGGGGGGTTGTGTCAGGTGACTTAGATTTCCGGTTATTGTTACAACAACATGCATATAATCTTTTTCTCGGTGCCCTGTTTGTGGATGAAGCTCTCCTTACAACAAGCATATTACATTGATCATGTCTATCAACAACCCCTAACTTATCAAGTCAATTTTTAGCCTCCTGCAACATATAGATCATAAGTTCCACCAACATTCTCCTGGAACTCAGGATTGCCAGTCATAGAGTCAGGATAATGACAATACCTTTATAAATTTATAAAAGTTATGAAACAAGTGTGCCAAGAAAATGGCAATCCACAAAAGTTGTTACTCATGAATTGCAATTGCAGTCAATTCTTACTGGTCAACCAATGCCCCATGGAGATGTTCATTCTACAAGCCTTGAAACCCAAAGTGTGAGGCCTATGAGTAAGATGCCTACACATTTCAAATGTCACTTCATTTGTTTGGACTAGTGTCATAGGGAGCACCCCCTGGAAGTGCATTCCCAACCATTTTGATACAGTCCTTGGGACACTCCCAAAGTTAGGGAAAAAGCTCCAAATGCACTCCCTAGATACTGCAAGGACATTCCCTAAGACCATTGGATGCTCCCATGCATTAATGAAAATATATAATAAAAATTCTAATTTTCATATTGAGGTGGGACCTCGGGAAGGTTTAGGGTTTACAAGAAAGTGATGATGAAAACAAAAAAGTCTGCCACCCACTCTCTTTTCATCATTCTTTCATCTTTGTTTGCCTAATATTAGAGTGGAGAGAAAAAAGGGGAGCTTGCACTAGAGAGCAAAGGAGAGCCTATAGCCTTGGACAAAAGAACAAAGGAGAGCAAAAGGGAGCTTGGAGGAGTGAACAAAGTGGACCTTGGAGGAGAGGAAAAAAGTTGTCATATCTTTCAGGAGCTAAAAAGGTAAGCCCAAATCCCAACTCCCTCATTCCCTTTTGTTTGTTTGTTTTTTTTATTCTTCTCCTACTCTTTCACAATCCTGATTCCCCCTCATTTTAGTGCAAGTTGTTCGTTTAAGACCTGAGAAAAATGGTCTACTCGTGGTTTATCATTCCATTTTTGGTTCTCATGATGTTGGTGGGGCATAGGCATCAAAGGGAAGAAGATGATAGTGTGCCATACTCATAGTGACCTAATGTATCAAGATGAAGATGAGTTTGAAGGGGATCAAGGTGATAATGAAGAGGGAAATGAAGGTGGAAAAGCTTCATTGACACCCTTGTGGAGATCCCTGATAAAACTTGATGGAGGAAATGTGTTGGAACCACTAAATTTTTATATCATCAAGGAAAATCTTATACTAATTCATATACCTGTGTGAGGAGGCATATTTGAGGGGTAATGGGCATTGATGACAATAAGGGTGACATTGGGATCTCAATTGCCCTAAGATTTCAAAGAAATAAAGACAAAAATCCATCAAGATAAAGGGAGAAGCACAAAGAAAGCATGGTAAAAAACAGAAGCTTCAATCATTAGATGCATCATCTAGATTTCATGGCAACACATCTCTGTCTCCTCATGGTTCTAGAACCTTTAGAACTAGAAAATCAATAGCAAAAAAAAATTAATAATGGTGGTAGGCATGAGGGGGATGCAAAAGTGGTACACTTTCTCTATGCTTGTGATATACCATTCAATATCCTTCGCCCCTTATATTGGCATGATATGGTCAAAGCCATCAATGAAGCCCTCAAAGCATACAAGAGCCCCAGTTATGAGAAAGCTAGAATAATGTTACACAGGGAAAGATCAAAACTCAAAGAGCACTAACAAAACTTATGTATGAGTGGGGGAACTTTGAGGTATTCATTATACCTTACAAGTTATTGGTGAACATATGTTAGAAACCAACATTTGATAAATGTTCTTAATGTTTCTACTACTACTACATTGTCTCTTACAACACATGACTCCCCATCAATCACTGCATCTACTCAGTGCATTTCATAGCTCCTATTGAAAACCATTGGTCCCTCTAATGTGACTTAATTAATCACTAATAATGCAGAAAATTGTAAGAAAGCAAGTAAAATCATTGAACGAGTTCATCCACACATCTTTTGGTCTAGGTGTTCGGAGTTAATTTCCTTGAACCGAGTTACAAATTTACATTGTCAACAAATAATCACAAACCTTAAATAAACAATACTTTCTACTATGATTTGTAACAATAAATATTTTGGGTTTTAACCAAATAAATAGCAAAAGAAAAAATACATAAAGCCGATCACATGCAACAGAGTAACACATATATACCTTGGAAACCCCAGTGTGTGAAAACCAACAAATGTTGGACTTCTTATTCAGCTTCAAGAGAAATATTTTTTACAACAGACTTACAAGAATTTGCTCCGACAAAAACACAACAAAACCTCAACCCTTTCTCTTACTCTGCCCTTGTACACCCCATAAAAGCATCCCAACACAAGAACTTATGGGCACAAGGAAACCTCAGGTGAACGAACTAGGAGAAAACTTGGCCTACTCGCTCAAGATAACTCTACCCACCCATAACAAGGTAATTCGGCCTCTCTACTGATATCGTTTGCCATGATCTCGCTCTAGCTAGCTCAATCAAGCCTCTTTTCGCTCTCACTACCAAATATTGTGCTCCACTAAATCCCAACTCGTGTTAAATCAACAACATTTCTCCTTTGTCCCAAAACCCTTATTAAAAAGATCAAATCATAATCTCAAGAAAAATCCCTAATCTCCACAGTTGAGATTAGATCTCACTTTATTGAGATGAACGGTCACAGCTTAATATGTTGTTGACTTATTTTCCCTTCTACAAGAAGATACCCAACAATTAAATTAAATTGTCATCTAAAGTCCTAACTTAAGAAATTCATTAATTAAGTGTCATATGAGAGAATTAAAGCGACTTGATGCATGTCAAGGAACCCAATCCGTGCAGAATCACCTTCCAAGCCGCAATCTCAGCAATCCCTCTTAGCAAGTAAGGAATTATGCACAACACCCAACTTATCCCTAAGGAATACAAATTTTCCCTTTATCAAGGTCTTCATTAAGATGCTTGGTACCTGCTCGTATGTGAGAATGTACTGCAGCTTCACTGTCCCATTTTGCACACAATCTATGATGAAGTGGTATTTGATCTCGATATGCTTCAACTTGTCATGGAATACTTGATTCTCAGAGAGTTTAATACAACTTTTATTATCATAGTGATTATAGTCGGATCTAGCTCTTATTAAAAAATCCAAACAAAGAATTTATGTAGCCAAATAACCTCACATGTTGCCATACTAGCAGCCATGTACTCAACCTCTGCATAACTCAGTGCAACTAGATTTTTTTCCTACTGTACCAAGAGACTGCTCCTAATCCCAAATTGAAATTGCACCCAGAAGTGCTCTTACTGTCAGTTGTACTACCTACCCAATCTGCATCCCAGCTTCATTCCATCCTACTAAGTGTATCCCAGCCCATACTCAACTATGCCTCGGAGATATCTCAAAACATTCTTTGCAGCTATTTAGTGAACTTGCTTAGGATCAACCATAAAATTACTGAATGTGTTCATTGTAAAACAAATGTTTGGCCTAGTGTTGATCGGATACATGAGAAATCCAATCAATTGTCTATACAAGGTAGGGTCCACTAAATCTAATCTAGAAGCAATAATCTTCTTCCAATTGGTCACAAATGGCGTAGCCATGGGTCTGCAATCCTCGATCCTAAAACGCTTCAAGATCTGAATTGTGTATTTTCTTTCTCCAAATAAAGTGTCTCCCTCTCTGCCACACCTCCAATCCTAGAAAGTAGTGTATCAGCCCCAAATCCTTCATTTCAAACTGTTCTGCAATATCCCACTTGCAGTGCACTATGAGCTCCTCAGACCCTATGAGAAACAAGGCATCAACATATAACAATACAAGAGGCTCACCATTCACCTGAAAGTAGTACAGGTTCGGGTCTACCTCACTCTTGGTGAAGCCCACACTCTGCAAATAATTGTTAAACCACACATACCAATGCTCGAGGAGCTTGCTTGAGCCCATACAATGTTCTCCTCAACCTGTACACATGGGAATCCCTCCCATGCACGTCAAAACCCTCCAGTTGCTCTATGTAGATCTCTTCCTCAATGATATCATTGAGGAACGTCGTCTTCACATCCATATGGTGAATCCCCCAACCCATTTGTGTTATTACTGAGATAATCACCCTAACGAATGATTATCTAGCTACCAGAGTTAAGGTCTCATCATAATCGACCCCTTCCTTTTGCAAAAAGGCCTTAGCCACAAAATAGGCTTTGAATTTCTCCACATTACCATCTGCAGCAAGCTTGATCTTCTACACCCATTGGAGTCAACCACTAACTTTCCCTTTGATTGTGGCACAACCTCCCAAACATTGTTCTTCATGATGGAAGAATACTCGTCCACATGTTGAGAAATCTAGGGCATAGAGATTGAGTGATTTCTCTTCTATTAGTAATTGCTTGTGATTTTTTTTACTTCTTTAGATTAGGATCTTCTTTCACTTAGGTTATTGGTGTTCTTCTGCATCAAATAGCTATCGATGCTTAAACCATAAAGACATCAGAGACACATAATATAGGCTATCATCCAGGGCTAAAACCTCTCACTCTTTGAGAGGAAAACCCAAACAAATTCTTCTTCTTATAGAGATTCCAATTGATGAATACTACAACCAAGACCCTTGACCTATTTGCCCCTCCAAGACCAAGACACAAATCCTCCTTGATGAGGTTCTTCCTGCAATTATCAAAATTTTTCTTCTTCATTCTTCTTGGCTACTCTTTAGAATTTCGGTCCCTTGGTTCAACACTACACTTAAGAAAATCCTTAGCCCAAAAACAATCCCAAAATTAATGTTGGAATATTTCGTATCTTTTCCTCTTTCTTCGTTGGCTCCTTCTTTGTCACCTTCATACTACTTAACTTCAAACTGCGGTACCTCACACTTGTTGTATTGTTGCACCTTTGCACTGCTATCCTTATACCTTCGCACTTCTATCCTAGTACACCATCACACTGTTGTCCTTTCCCACAGTTGCACTTTCACACTCTTATAATTACTATAGTACCTTCGCACTTCAGACTGACATTACTGAACTATTACAAATATGAAATCCGAGCAATCTATTTATAGTAGTTTGCCTTTGTATATGAGCGAACATGAGTACATGAGAGCCACCATGTCCATTAAGTAAGTTATATTCTCCATTTCGTAGTCGACTTCAAGGAGAGGTTCCGTGCTTGATTTTGGAGGGCTTACACACTTATTAAATTACTCATACAAGATGTGACATGCCCAAGAATGGTCCTTCATACATGAGATTGAATCACTTAGACTTTATGACCAATCCTAAGGAATCTCAGTGGGAGTCATACTAAAAATAAATTTTCTTGCTCATGAAACCCATGAGACAAGCATTACAATAATAATTTAATTTTTCTTCTTTTCATCAATTACATAATATCATAATTACACATGTCATTATCAAGATCGAACCTAGTTACAGTTTTCAACACTTCCTCTTAAGTAGGGAGGTAATCATAATGGTACTTGGTCATTCTTAATCTGAAGAATTTCTCATAAGAAGAATCCGATTGGTAACCCATTTTTTTAGCATCATATCCACCAGCATTATCACATAGCAAGGCCTTGACTAACAACTCTATCTCTCCACAAGATATGAGCACAATGCTAGTGAGACCAATGATGTATAGAAACCCTCATCATTGTCTCTCTCGGAACATACCCCACCCGGGTTCTCAGGGTGTGTTCCACTAGGACTATTCTTAGCTTGGATTCCTAGTCCTTAAATAATATCGGTCCTCAAGGACTACTCTTATCTTGGATACCCTAATGCATTCTAAAAGAGCATTGGATGCCAGATTCTTACCCAATCCTCCATTTTGTCTTCTCAAGTGAAGACAAGAATGATGTGTCAATCTCTCCCTCTTATGGAAGGCATATCTATTCCAATAAAGGAATGTACCTAGGCTCCCTCTTGGCTTAGGAATTTCCAAGTTTCTTCCAAGTAAGAAAATCGTTTCCAGGTTCCCTGTTAATTAGGGACCCACAATAGCTCCTTAGGTGGAGATGATGAGACAACTAGTTGCTTGAAGAACTCCTCTTCATGATGTTATGAACTTCTTTTCGTTATTTAGGAGTCTTCATGTATGTGACTTCTACATATCGACCATCCATCACTTTCATCCATGAGTTAGCCATGTCATCATCAGAAAGTGATCCATTAGTCCACATTTGGCCTTCCTTCATGCCATAATGATTTCTTGATGCCATGTTTACTTAAGGATATTTACATCCTTCTACATGTGCATCGGTGGTGGAAGACATCCATAGATCTTGTCTTGGTAGCTCTGCATAAACCCATCCAGATATATAAAAAATAGAGGAATGAATATTAAAATCAACATTACCTTTGTGATGGTCTTTCATCATGACATCTTATAGTTTGCATCAGAACCTTGCATACATATCGACACATCTCACAAAGATATATATATATTGTCAAGGGTCTCTTTCCTTTTTAGACTTCATCAGAGTCTTCATATCTTCCATGGAGATATCCTAGTCAAATCTTCTTGGTCTTTCAGATGTTGATTACCTTTACCATGGTTACATATTTCATGATCTCTTCCTTCCTTTCTTCACATATTACATTCCCAGGAGCTTCCAGTGAGAGTTCCTCAATTGTAGTCAGCCACCTCATACTGGTTACATATTTCATGATCTCTTCCTTCCTTTCTTCGCACGTTACATTCCTAGGAGCTTCCAGTCAAAGTTCCTGAATTGTAGTCAACCACCTTATATTGCAGATGAGGACATTTTATGTTGATTTTCATTTAGTGAATATGTGATCCATGCATTTCTGCATTCCTTTGAGGGAGGTGATCCTTACTTTTGATCATGCTCTCAAGATAGAGTATTGATCCATGTTACCTACAACCATATGACATGACTTCCACAATATCAAATGTAAGCATGCATACCTCCTTTTTCCTTTGGGTCATCCAGACTTCCTGCAGCAGCTTCCATGGTTGAAAGAGCTTCAATCCCTTGACCTGCTTCATTTTTTCTGTCATCATACCATCATCCTATGAATTCCACAAGATTGGAATTCTTGATGAAACACTTGCTTTTCCTCATGATCAGTGAACCTTTCAATGAAGATTCCATCAAAGAATCTTAAGGATCTAAAGTATCCCGATCAACAGATGTTTCATTTTGACAGATGTATGATGGACCTTCTACTAGATGACCTTGCCACTTATGTTCCCAATGAGATTCCCAAGAGCTATATCCTTGACTCCCATAGAATCTAACCATCTTTCATGCTTTTCTATGATGATGTCCCAAGCTCTTGCTTTCAATGCTTCTATGATGCCTTGATGCATCCCATTTAGTGAATCATGATAGACATATCTTACAATAGAAGACTTAGGAACTTGAAAAGAACTTAGGTGAGGTAGACTATCTCAATAATGGAGATCTATTTCTTCCTCCTTCTTGGATTTCTTATTTTTAGCTTCCGCCACTTCTTCAGCAATATGAGCTTCTTCTCTTCTTTTGTTATTGTCCTTCTTGATCTTAGGACAGTCTCTTTTATAGTGTCCAAATTCTTGACATCCATAGCGTTGGATTTTATCCATGTTTTTATTTTTTATTTTTCTGAGGACCAAACTTTAGAAATTGTCTCTTTCTTCTTTTCATTGCAGTATAAGCTTGATTTTGCTCACCTACTCCCACATAAAATATGACCTTTAGTCTAGATTCTTCAATCTTGCATAGTGACCATAGATACTAGAATGGAGTAGCTTCTTTCTTCCCATAAATAATTGAAGTAAAGTTACCCCACTCTTCTGATAGTGGATGTAATACCACTGTAGTCATTTCATTATCAGACATGAATTCTCCTAGTCCTTGTAGTTGATCTCGGATCTTAGATATCCTCATAAAGTATGATGTTATTCCATCTTCCATAAACATTTTCATCTTGTAGAGTTCTTGCCTTAATGAGATGACTTCTCCAGTAGTGCTTATGGAATATAAACATACTAGTTTGTCATAAATTTCTTTTGAAGTTTTGAGTTTAGATACATATGGGATGATGGGATCCTTGATGGATTCTATGAGAATCCTTTGAGCCCTAACTTCCCCCTTCATATACTTGGCAATCACTTGAGCATCTTCCTCTCCTGGTTTTGTGATAGATCCTTTGACATGTTCCATAACCTCATTTTCAATGAGATTCAGATTTGTCCTTTTCTTCCATGCAAGATAGTTTGAAGCCCCAACCAATTTGTTGTTTTCCTTACAAAAAGACATTATGACAGATTCAAATAAGGTCATATAATTTACTTGATAGGATGCACCTTTCTCCTTGTTGCTTCCTTGATGTTGATGATGATATAGAGGATAGAAACTTCCTTTTGATGAAGATAGTTTTCTTCAATGATGATTCTTGATCCCACAAAGGGAGAGCTCCCTTGGATCTTTTTGATGATGATTATGTTTTCAATGGTAGGGATCTTGCTTGAGAGAGATTGCCTTAGAGTCTTGATGACAACACCTCTAGCTTCCTTTGGATGAATAGACTTCAAAACACTTCAACTTGATTTGTAGATCCTTTAAACTTCAGTAGATGTAGGATTTTGGCCTTCTTTTCTTTGATGATGATCCTAATACTTCTTTGTAGACTTTTTGACTTCATGATGATCTTTGCTTTGATACCTTTCTTGAGATTTCATCCTTCAGTGTCCCTTGATTCGATGCCCTTCCTTGACTTAGTCACCTTAGCTTTGATACCATGTTGAGAAATCTAGGGCATACAGATTAAGTGATAGCTCTCCTATTAATAACTGCTTATGATTGCTTTTTACTTCTTTAGATTAGGATATTCTTTACTTAGGTTATCACTGTTGTTCGTCATCAAACAGCTAACAATGCATAAACCATAAAGAGACAAGAGACACAAAATATAGGCTATCAGCCAGGGCCAAAACCTCTCACTCTTTGAGAGGAAAACCCAAACAAATTATTCTTATAGAGATTCCAATTGGTGAATAACAAGACCAAGACCCTTGACCTATTTGCCCCTCCGAGACCAAGACACAAATCCTCCTTAATGAGGTTTTTTCAGCAATAATAAAACCTTTGCTTCTTCATTCTTCTTGGCTACTCTTCAAAATTTCGGTCCCTTGGTTCAACACTACACTTCAGAAAATCCTTAGCCCAAAAACAGTACCAAAACTAATGCTGGAATATTTTGTATCTTTTCCTCTCTCTTCGTTGGCTCCTTCTTTGTCACCTTTGTACTACTTAACTTCAAATTATTGTACCTCCTACTTGTTGTATTGATGGCCTCACTGTTGCATCATCGCACTGATGTCCTTATACCTTCGCACTTCTATCCTAGTACCTTCGCACTGTTGTCCTTTCCCACTGTTGCACTTTCGTACTCTAGTAATTACTGTAGTACATTCGCACTTCAAATTGAGATTACTGAACTTCTATGACAAATTTGAAATCCGAACAACTTATTTATAGTAGTTTTCCCCTATATATGAGCCGACATGAGTAAATGAGAGCCGACATGTCCATTAAGTAAGTTATATTCTCCATTTCGTAGCCGACTGCAAGGAGAGGTTTCATACTTGGTTTTGGAGGGCTTACACACTTATTAAATGACTCATACAAGATGTAACATTCCCAAGAAGGGTCCTTTATAAATGATGTTTACTCAATTAGACTTTATGACCAATTTTAAGTACTCCCAATGGGAGTCATACTAAAAATAAAATTTCTTGCTTGTGAAACCCATGAGACAAGCATTACAATAATAATTTTATTTTTCTTCTTTTCATCATTTACATAAAATCATAATTACACGTGTCATTATCAAGACCAAACCTAGTTACACTTTTCAACACCACCATGGCATCCATCCACACTTGATGCTCGAATACCTCCTGAAAGTTGGCACGTTCAACCTCAATTAGTTCACTCATGAATGCCATATACCCAGCATAACACCTGGGAGCCTTGCTTTGTCTAATTGAATATCATGGAGTACCAACATAGTGCTAGGCCTCTCTCAATGGTTGCTCTTCTTACTTGGCCTTCTTCCTCCTTGTGCTTGGAGTCTAACACTAGGTGTGAGGAATCCCATGTTCCTCATTCTGATCTCTCTGCTCAGCATGCTCGCTATGCTCACCAACCTATGTGACTAAATTATGAGGAATCTCCGTTGACTCAACCTTTGGTGTCTGCTCCTCCTAAACCTCAACAATAGAAGAACTCATGTCGTCAAACTTTTGAAAAGCCCTCTCTTCTTCAAACTTCACATTCCTACACATTATTGTCTTCCTGAGAGCAAGAATGTAAACATGTAGGCTTTTGAAGTCTCATTGTACCCCATTAGGATACATTTCTCTACGGTAGCTTCCAACTTGGTCATTTTCTCCTCGAGAACATGGTAATACACAAAGCACCCAAAGATGTGAATGTGTCCCAAATCTAGTTTCTTCCCTATCAATGCCTCCTCTAGTGTCAATTTTCCCAACACTTTGTGTGGGCTTGTATTTTGCAAATATATGACATTATTGCAAGCCTCTACCCATAGAAACCATGGTAGATCTTGGTTACGAAGCATGGCCTTGACCGCTCCAATAATAGCCCTATTCTTCCACTCTACAACCCCATTCTACTAAGGGTTGTATGGAAATGTCAACTCCTTTTTGATGCCTTCCTATGCACAATAATCCTTGAAGGCATTAGATGTGTACTCGCCACCATTGTCTAATCTCAAAGTCTTGATCTTTCTTTGTTTGATTCTCAAATAGAGCCTTGAACTCCTTGAATTTGTTGAAGACCTCATCCTTATTTTTCATGATATAGATCTAGGACTTCCTAGAAAAGTCATCAATAAAGGTCACATAATATTGGTACCCACTCAAGGATACCGTTGACATGGGCCCACACACATCTGACTGTACTAGATTTAAAACCCGTTTGGACCTAGCGTCACTACCTCGAAAACTAGTCTTGGCATGTTTATTCAGTGCACAACCCTCAGACACTTCATGTTGCTTGACCTTCAATTTTGGCAGCCCTGTTACTATCACCCTGAGCACATTAAGTGCTCCATAATGAAGATGTGCCATCCTCCTATGCCATAACTCTCTTGACCCTTTCCTACAGCTCACCAATGCATGTGTTGGTTCAAAATGCAATCGAAACAAATTTCCCTTCTTGACCCCTATCACTTTCGTTGTCTTGGAGTTTCTTAGGCTGAATATACACTTTACCCTCCTCAAATGTTGTAATGTAACCCTTGTCCTCCAAGGTATCAATGGAGATCACGTTCTTTGTCATACCCAGAACATACAACACATCTTCCACCACCAAGGGTTTGCGAGACTCCCTTTGAAACTTGACCATGCCAATACCAATTGGTTGGTACTTGGCATTGTCTCCAAGCTTTATGTAGAAATCCAACTCCTTCAAATTGGTGATATAGTCTTTGACTCCCATCATATGGTAAGAAACCCCACTGTCAATGTACCACACATTGGTGCAAACTGAGCTCGAGAGACATGCAATGAGCAAAAACCCATTCTCTAATCGTGCCACAAATCCCTCCACCTCTGAGGTAGCAGAAACTTGCCTCTTTTGTTTGCCCTTTTTCTTATTAGGGTATTAGCTGGCCTAGTGACCTAGTTGATGACATGCAAAGCATTTAACCTTGCTTGGATCCCTCTTCTTCTCACCATTGGAAGTAGATCCATCACTCAACCCCTTCTTGGCCTTAAATTTACCCTTGCTTGCTAGGGCAAGGTTTTGATTTTCTTCAAATTTATCTTTTTTATCTCCACGTTGAGCACCCTCTTGGATCTCTTCCTGGATGAAATCGTCATACATCCCCTCCCAAGAGGGCAGGGGCTATCATCCAAATTTTTTTTTTACGAGCACTTCCCACCGCTTTGTAAAGTCCTTCAAGGCAATAAGTATTAACTCAGTCTTTGGAATCATGTCAGAGACAACTGCCATTTGATCTCTCAACTACGTTATCCTGGTCAAGTAACATGTACCATGTACTTTCATAATATTAAAGTAACTTGTAATTTATAAAGTGACTTTATGTGTAAAGTACTAAGTGTACTTGTTAATATTAGAGCAAGTTGAAAAAATCACTTTATGAGAAAAATAGAAAAAGGTACACAACTTGAAAAAGGTACTAGGAGGCTTTTAAGAAATGGGGTCAACGTGTGAGGGGTGTCAATTGGAGAGTTACTCTCAACCACACAATTTGAGATTTGAAGATTAAATCTCATCCATTGAATCTTAGGTTTAGGGATTCAAAATTTTCTAAGAGACACAACGAGAAAAGGGAGGCTCATTCTTCACTTCACACTTGAGGAGGAGAGAAGGAGAAATTGTAGAAGAGAAATTACAGCCAAGGAGGGAGCACGAATTCCAAGGCATTGATTGTACAAGCATCACAAAAATCGAGGAGCAGTGGCACGATTTTTTAGGAGATGGGCTGCACAAATTTTGAGATTGGCAGCGCATAAATCAAGGTGGTAGGCTCGAAAACCAAGGAGCAGAATAGCACATAGTTCAAGGAGGAACAACAACAGTCTGTCCCGAAATTCGAGACACGAATTTCAGGACTGTCACCTACATACAAAACACTTTTTGAGGTAGATTTCAACAGCACTTTGGCACGAATTTTGAGGAACAATCAGCCGCTTACACAGAATTCGAGGCACCTTGCGACACAGAAACTGAGGCTAATTCTGGGCACATTTTCCTAGGATCTGAGCTACGAGAAAATGCAAAAATTTTGGGCATGAAAATTTGATAAAAAATCTGAATTGTTTAGTGGGCACAAATTTCCAAAAATTGCATTTAATGCTTCAACTAAAAGGAGATAAGTACTACGTTTAATTTTATGTACTTAGACTAATTTCTCAAACAATAAAATCCTCCTTTGAAGATTGGTTTTCCCCAAAAGGTTGTGGGGTTTTTTTCTGGGGTCACCTTGACCAAAAATAAGTGTCTCAGATGCTTGAGTGTTTGCCTAAATTTTGTATTAATTTCAGCTGATCGGAAAAGTGAAAACCAGTAAAAGTACTCATTGAATTTTTACAATTGATGCATTCTGAAATTTATATTAGCATAACAAAACGTTGGTCCAAATAAACACATGCAAACTTGTAAACTGGGTTAAGGGTGCAGATCATTAATTTTCTACATGGTACCAAAGCAAAGTTGAGCCAAATTGAGGCTTAAATCATCATTTTCAGTCAGCTGATAAAGAGGGCAACAAGCTCCCAAAGTCTTCAAACAGTGAACCATACCTTTGACACTTTGTCAGAAACCCAAAGACTTTCAGAGGGAGGTTGGTTCCAGCTTCCAGATTTGCTTGATTTTGTTGGTTGTGGGGTCATGGCTACTAGTTTGAGAGTAGAGGACAGATTGAAGGGGGCTGAAAACTTTGGCCCATGGGAGGAGAGGATTATGCTTTTACTAGAATAGGTGGAAGTGTCAGATGTTGTTGAAGCAATTGTGCAAGCACCCACTGATCCAAATCAATTGGTTGAGTTAAACAAGAAAAATGTGAAAGCAAAGAGGATCCTTCTAGATGCCATTAAGGACCATTTATTCCCTCATGTTCCAGGGATTAGATATGCATATCAAATGGTCTCTTTGTACCAGAGTTCTAATGAGAACAAAGAGATGGTGTTGAGACAAACTACGCAACACCAAGATGACAAAGACCGATATTGTCACTTTTTTCCTCACCTGAGTCTCACAGGTGAAGGATGAGTTAGCTACTATTGGAGAGACTATTCCAAAGGAGTAGTTGGTTTGGATTGCTTTAGAGGGGTGCACCAGAAGTGGCATAGTTTTATCCACAACTTGGTGGCCAGAGAGCACTTCCCTGGTTGGAGGAGGATGTGGGATGTTTTCCTCTAGGAGGAGATCAGGAGTATGAAAAGTGGCAGCAAGAGTGGTGGGGGAGGTGAAGAGGAGAATGTTGCTCTTGCGGCAAAGGGCAAGAAGTGTTGAAATTTCTAAGTATTACCCGTTAGAAATTTTATATGTATTCTCTGGTTTATTTTGCCTACTTGTTTAATTACTAGCAAGTTGTTTAACCATATAAAAACTGAAATAAACAAAATACAATCTCAACCATCTACAGATCAACAACTGAAAGAAATAGAAAAACACACAAGTGACACCGTTATTTTTGGACAAACGTCCCAAGAAAAACCCAATGTGGGAAAACTGGTGTAGCAGTTCTGAGGGTATTATTATTATGCAATTTTTCTTTGAGTACAACTGGGTGCCAAACTGGCTCACTCGATAGAGAAAAATAACTCGACAATGATACCACTCTTTGGAAGCAGATATTTTGAAAATCTGCCCCACGAAACCCTCTTCAGCACAATCTAAAGCACTGCGTCAGCCCTCCTGGCCTTTGCGTCAGCCCTCTAAGGCTCTGCACAGGCTCTCTAGCTCTCTACATTACTCCTACAACCTCTAGGTGGATGAGACATGCCCTTTTGGCCTTCGCGCAATCCCTACTAGCCTTTGCGTGGCTCCCTCTAGCTCTGAATCTGCCTCTCTGCTTTTGCATTGGTCTTCTAGCACTATTTCTACCTCTCTGCCTCGTACTCACTGCCCCTTGCTGCAACTTTGATCACTGATTCGATTTCTCTTAGAAAACCCTGCTCTAGAAAATCGAATGACTGATCACTCTGGTGTCTTCTCCAACTGACCCTCAAGCCTCCTCTTATACTTTTCTTGTTGACCGTTCAACGACCGAGATTACATCTTTAATCAAAGAATAAGATTTGATTTGCCTTGATCCATGTCCTTTAGAACCTTCTAACCCAGTTTTATATTAATACCCATTAATATTTTATTTTTCCAAAGTTTAGACTTAGGAACTCCATTAAATATATTAATTATTTTAATATCTTCTTAATTGGGTAGAATTTTCCCAAACCATTTCTGGGTCTTGGAGGTCTCATGTGCTTTAGTCTCTCCACCAATTTTCATGGATATAGCACATGTGATGCTACCCCAAATCAACACTCCATCTTAGCAAGGACAATGCTCTAGTAATACTCCACACTGAGCATCACTCTGATTATACGGAACCAGTACATGTGTTGATGCTAGTCCTCTCCGCCCAACATCCTCTGCACTCGTGTACTACTGCCCATGGCTCTGCCACTGCTACATCTGTACAACAACTCCCTCTGCATTTGTGCTACTGTTGGTCCTTTGTCACAACATTGCATTTGCACTGCAACTTAGTTACAGAGAAGTAAGTAACTGATCCACCCAACTACTGACATCTTTGTCAGGCTAGAAACACTCTCGATGTTGAAGCTCTCTCTACCGTTATATTGTGCTCCATCTGCTGCCTCTGCATTGCTACAACAACTTCGTGCCTCTCGCATCGCTGCAAACCTCTATGTACCATCCTGCACTGCTGCAACCTCCTTTGTGCCTTTCGCACTGCTGCAATCCTCTCTGCGTTGCCAGGGACTACTATACTTCTAGCACTCTCAACTGCTTCATCTGCATCCATTTATACCGACATCTTCCATGCTGCTACTCTCAATTCGGGGCTCCCATAGCTAGGTATAATCCAAGAGTTTGGGCAACTCAAGGATCCTACCCCTCATCGCCTGTAGTCTTCCCGACTATAGCTTGATGTCTTCCCACCTCTTGTCTAGAGGTACATGAGCACTCATGGCACAATCATCATCATCGACCATCTCTGCTCCTCTCTTCGAGTCCCTCTAAGTCACTACTTCCCTCCTGGAAGTTCTCTGCTAGACTCCCTCGGAGTCTCGATTTCCCTCTTGGAAATCTGTATGCCAATCATCAAGTTGCACCTATCTAATCTCTTATCGACCCGCAACACTGATTTGGATTTGTGGCTAGAAATTTTCCTAGTTAGCGACTCCCTCTACCTTAGTTTTGCCTCGTTAGGTATTGTTTTGTCTCGACAACAACAACACCCCACCAACTTCAATCCCCGCAATCTTCCCACAACTTCCTATGCCCCAGCACCTGAAGCACTGACACTCTAGGCTCTACGCAATCCCAACACTGGTTGAATTGCTCCAGCAGCCAACTGCATCAACCCTCCTGGTCTCTGCGTGGCTCTTCTGCCGTCCTCAGCCTCTACGTTGGCCTCTCTCTAGCTCGAACTGATGATGCAGGCCCTCTGCGTCAACCCTTCTTTGTTGCTTTCTGCAAGGAACATCTTCTGTCACTCAGGACAGTTGTTTCTACTGCAAATGCTCTAATTCAATTGGTGCCTTTAGCTCTCCTGTGATCTGCAACGCTTTGATACCATGTTGAAATTTCTAAGTATTACCCGTTAGAAATTTTGTATGTATTCTCTGGTTTATTTTGCCTACGTATTTAATTACTAACAAGTTGTTTAACCATATAAACACTGAAATAAACACAATATAGTCTCAGCCATCTACAGATCAACAACTGAAAGAAATAAACAAACACACAAGTGACGCCATTATTTTTGGACAAACGTCCCTGGAAAAACCCAATGTGGGAAAACCAATGCAACAACTGTAAGGATTTTATTATTATGCAGTTTTTCCTTGAGTACAACTGGGTGCCAAATTGGCTCACATGACAGAGAAAAATAATCCGGCAGTAATACCTCTCTTTGGAAGCAGATATTTTGAAAATCTACCCCACAAAACCCTCTCCATCACAATCTGAAGCATTGCATAAGCCCTCCTAGTCTTTGCGTCAGCCCTTTGAGGCTCTGTGCAGGCTCTCTGTGTCACTCCTGTAGCCTCTGCGTGGATGAATCAGGACCTTCTAGCCTCTGTGCAGTCCCTGCTAGCCTCTGCGTGGCTCCCTCTGGCTCTACGTCTACCACTCTGCTTCTGTGTTGGTCTTCCGACACTATCTCTGCCTCTCTATCTCTCTGCCTCGTACTCACTGCCCCTCGTTGCAACTCTAATCATTGATTCAAGTTCTCTTAGCAAACCCCGCTCTAGAAAATTGAATGACTGATCACTCTGGTGTCTTCTCCAACTGACCCTCAAGCCTACTCTTATACTTTTCCTGTTGGCCCTTCAACGGCCGAGATTACATCTCTAATCAATGACTAAGACTAGATTTGGCTTGATCCATGTCCTTTAGAATCTTCTAACCCAATTTTATATTAATACCCATTAATATTTTATTTTTCCTAAGTTTAGACTTAGGAACTCCATTAAAAATATTAATTATTTTAATATCTCCTTAACCAGGTAGTATCTTGCCAAAGCATTTCTGGCTCTTGGAGATCTCATCTGCTTTAGCCTCTCCACAAATTTTCATGGCTAGAGCACATGTGATGCTACCCCAAATCAACAAGAAGATCAAGAAGGGGTCTTCTAGTGGAGTAAAGAAGGATAAGGGGAAACATAAAGCTAAGGAGAAGGACATGAGCGAAGTGAAATGCTTTGCTTATGGGAAGATGGGTCACTATGTTGTTCAGTGTCCCAAAAAGAAGGGTAAGAAGAAATAAAGAGTTGCAGCTTCAGCAGATGTGGATGATTTTGCTACTATGTTTGATTCAAAGTGTGCTTTGGTGGTGAGTTTAGCCACTCATGTCACATCTTCCCATGCATGGTTCATAGACAGTGGAGCATCCTGCCATATGACCGGAGTTAGAGAGCACTTCACGATCCTTTTGGAGGATGACATTGACTTGGAGGTTGTGCTTGGATAGAACTCTAATGTAATGTTCCTAACTAGGAAATTCAGTAATAAACAAAGCAAACAGACAAACCAACATCCAAAAATGAGATGTAGTCACTAAACACCCATGAAAACACTAGAAATAGAGAACTTTTGAGCCATTTTATTAAATCATCATGGGGCAAATACATCAGTGAATGGAATGGTACACCTGGGCTTGTCTCCAAGGACAGGTGTGACAAAAATGAGGTGAGCAAATGATGATCTAAGGGTTTCCCAACTGCTACTCCAAAAGTGATCCATGTTGCCCAGAAATTGCGCCGTCTATTGGAAAGGATGTGCTGAAAACCATGCTTCCCTTTGCTCAGGAAATTATGAAACTTCAACTCCTGGATCCTCAACCAAAACCCAGGAAGGGTTTGGTTTAGTTCAGACCCCCTGAAAATCGACTCCTAAGGAGCACGTCTTCCTCCTCAGGTTGGAAAAATCGACTTGTCTAAAATGTACTGGGAAATCTCTCCAAATCTACCCCAAATCGCTGAGATACTATCCCTTATGAATTTCCACCCTTCTCCAATCTGGTCCCACTATTATAGCTCTCCCTCAATACCCAGGTGAGCCCAGTTTGGCCCTCTGTGTAGTCCTCCAAGGCTGACTTTCAAACTACTCAAATGTTGCACCCACTTTCTCCAAAATGCCTCCCAAAGGCTGGTCTCCTGATGTACTCCAACTCTCCATGTTTATCCGACAAATGCTGCCCGAATGAACCCTTGATCACAATTGCATGTTCCCCTCTCTACGTGGTCCATAAATATACTCTGTTTGTTTGTGGGCTGAATGTAATGGCCCAAAATCTTCCCTGATGCTCCTCAAGATAATCTGAAAATGCCTTCCTAGGGTGGCACTCGTAGTCCCCCAAAGGTAAGGTTGAATCTCCCGCCTGAGAGACTCGTGGCTAAACAATAGTTGACTCAACTAAGTAGCTCGAGCAAACATACAAGTGAGTTCAATATGCAAGTATGAATGAATGCTCAAATGAGGAGCTCTTCCTCCTTATAACTTCGTGGACCTCCTTTTCCCCCATGTGGGCCCCTCCACAAGTCATATGATTTCCTCTTCAAGGCAATTTGAATTGCCCAAGTGCCTAATGCATTTTCCCATGTGGGTGGCCCCCACCTTCGACTAGCAATTTAATCCAATCTTCATTTCTCCTAAGTCCCTAAGTGAAAATTGCTTGGGTTCTTTACTTATCAAAATTTTATACAAAATTGTGTTGAGACAAAAACCTCTCACAAATCCATTTGGGAAGGGACATGACATCCAAAGTCAAGGTGACAAGTATCCGAGCAATTTCATTTTAGAGGGAGTCATCACCTCCTCTGAAGGTGACAGATCTTCTTTATAACCCAGGGTTGAAGAAGAGTTTGATATTAGTTTCCAGCTTGGTGGACAAGGGGTATGAGGTATTGTTTTCGAACAAAGGAGTGTTGATATGTCTTAGAGGATCTAGCATAGTTTGCTTGTGTGGTTGGTGCTCGCAGTGGGAGACTATAGTGACTCATGTTTCAGCCTCTTCCAGCTATGGTAGTGCAGACCAGTGGCAGTGATTTATGTGAGTTGTGGCACAAGAGGATGGCCCACTTGCACCATGGAGCTATCAGGATGTTGAGGGGGATGGTTACTGGGTTCGCTGATTTTAACACTAAGCATCATGATGTGTGCAAGTGGTATGCTTTGGGAAAGTACACCAAGATTCCTTTCCAAAGCAGTGATAGCAGAGTTGCAAGTATCCTTGATTTGATTCATTCTGATGTATGTGGTCCTATGTCCCATGTCTCATAGAGTGGATATGAGTACTATGTGACATTCATTGATGACCACTCCCAGAGGACCTAGATTTACTTCCTAAAGATCAAGGATGAGGTCTTCCAGCGATTCCAAGTGTTTAAGGCTCTTGTGGAGAACTAGATAGGGAGGAAGATCAGGGTGTTGCGATTAGAAAATGGGGGTGGGTACACTTCAGCAGAGATGAGAGACTTTTGTGGGAGTGTTGGCATCAAGAGGGAGCTCATTGTGCCTTATAATCCTCATCAGAATGGGGTGGCAGAGAGGAAGAACAAGACCATTGTGGGTGCAGCTAGAGTGATGTTGCATATTCAGAGTTTACCTTTCTTCTTGTGGGCCAAGGCTTGTAACATTGTTGTTTATTTGCAGAATAGGAGCCCACATAGAGTCTTGGGGAGTAAGACTCCTGAGAAGATATATACCGGTAAGAAGACGAAAGTTTGACACATCAGGATATTTGGGTGCCTTACATATTCACACGTCCCTGAAGAGAAGAGGAAGAGGTTGGAACCCACAACAGAGAGGGGTATCTTAATGGGTTACAGTGAGACCAGCAGAGCCTATCGCTTATATCTTCCTGCACAAAGGAAGATTGTCCTAAGGAGGGATGTGACATTTTAGGAGGAGAGGACATTGAGGAGGTCTTAGGACGTTGATCACGTAGAGTAGCAAGCTCCTCAGTAGGGGACCACACCACAGGTTTCAGGTGCATCATGTGGTCCATCAGGATCAGGAGGTTCACCTTCTTCAGGGGTGACAGGTTCACGGGGTACAGTTTCGCCTGGCATAGGCTCACCTGGTGCAGGTTCATTAGGAAGAGTATCTCAAAGTTCAGGATCTCCCTTGGTTATTTCATAGCCTTCCTCACTTGGAGGAGAGGCACTAGTTGAGGATTTTTCCCATACCACCATAGGAGACTACTACAGGGAAGAGGAATCCAATATGGATTCGAGAGACACTGAAGGAGGCTTAGGAGGCAGTGGGAAGACCCAAGTGGTCACTGAGGGAGAGTAGACCTCCAAAGAGGTTGGGTGGCTTTGAGGTAGATGTTGTGGAGACAGAGCTAGCTAGTTTTGAGGAGGCCACCAGACAACAGATCTGGAGGGATGCCATGGTCAAGGAGTATGCCTCTATTATGAGGAATGATGTCTGGGAGGTAGTGCCACGTCCTAATGGGAAGTTAGTTGTGACTTCCAGGTGGCTCTACATGGTCAAATGTGTTGCAGATGGCAACGTTGAGAAGTTCAAAGCTCGATTTGTGGTGCAGGGATTCTCACAGGTAAAGGGAGTTGACTATGAGGAGACCTTTGCACTAGTTGCTCGTTATACTTCCATTAGAGTAGGTGATATCTGTAGCAGCTGAGATGGGTTAGAGGATTCACCAGATGGATGTGAAGACCACCTTTCTCAATGGTGTTATACAGAAGGAGGTGTACATTGAGCACCCTGAGGGCTTTGAGTTGCATGGGAGGGAGTCTCATCTATGTAGGCTGAAGAAAGCCTTGTACGGACTGAAGTAGGCATCAAGGACATGGTACGAGAGGATAAATTCCTACTTGCAGGAGATGGGATTTCAGAAGAGATGCAGATCTCAACCTATACTTTATCTTGGTAGGTGACGATCCATTTATTCTGGTATTGTATGTGGATAACTTGTTTATTACATGGGAGGACAGTCTCATCGAGCATTGCATGGGAGATCTTGCTTCAGAGTTTGACATCACTGATATGGGGTTGATGCATTACTTTTTTGGGTTGGAGGTTTGGCAGGAGTATGGGCACATCTTTGTGGGCCATGGAAAGTATGTAGGATGTTGAAAAGTGTAACTAGGTTCAGTCTTCATAATGACATGTGTAATTATGATTTTATGTAATTGATTTAAAGAAGAAAAAAAAATTACTTTTAATGTTTGTCTCATGGGTTCAATGAGCAAGGAATTTTATTTTTAGTTAAGGCTCCCATTGTGAGCCTCTAGGATTAGTAATCATGTCATAAAAGTCTATAGAGTCAATGTCAAAGATGAAAGACCCATTTGGGTATGTTACACATTGTGAAAGAGAATTTATTTGTGTCATAAGTAATGTTGCAGTTATCGTTATTGGGATATTATCAGCAAAGGACAAAATCGGGAAAAAATCGGAAAAAAATTGTCAAAATTGGGAAAAAATAAGAAAAAATCGTAAAATACAACAATATTCATTCTTTTTTCAAATTTTTTAATATCTAAAGCATCTACAACATAAAATAAATACATTGACATAAATATGATAAAAGAACTAATATATGAGATGTGTAATATCAGTTCTAGTGCTACATCACACATAACATTGAATCATGTCTTGTATAGTAAGTCCTGACTCCTGACTCTTGAGTCCCAAATCAGCTTCAAAATATCAACAAAAAATATAATAATGTATCTCATATCATGAGTCATAATGTCATATACAATGAAATTAACAAAATAACTAAAGTCTAATAGACTAATACTATTGATTTCCTCTGCCCCTCTTGCGAGAAAATGCAATAGCTTTCCCTTTCCCTCTAGAGTAGATGCCAGTGGAGTTGGCAGTGGACTCTGCTGTGCTCTAGAAGCTGAAGAACTAGGAGCTATAGGAGGTATACCACATCCTCTACTGGTGGTAGGGGTAGCTCGGGTATGTGTTGTCACCTCCGCCTCCTATTTCTCTTCCTCCTCCTCCTCCTCCTCCTCCCCCTCTACGCCTTCCACTACCACCTGCTCTAACCAAACATCGACAAACTCCATGAGAGGCCTCTCGGCCTCAACCCTCCATGCATTAGTGGTGTCAATCCCATCCAATGAGATGGCCTCCATATCAGGTGTCCTCTCAAGTTGCCTCACCCACAATCGAAGATTGTAGTAGACGTAGACCATGTCATTAAGTCACTGGGGCTCCAACCTGTACAAAGATCATGAAATAATAATTATAAAAAAAATATTGTTTAATGAATTCAAAAAAGTATTTGTAAATTTGCAATATTTTAAGTTTTAAGTTTAACTTGTTGCGCTTCTTGTTGTGTATTTTTTCAAATACACTCCAGTTGCGCTCGCATCCTGAGGAGCTACATGTTTGGCCGAGGATTCGAATGGCAAGATTTTGCAGAAGGGGTACCCTGGCACCATACATTCTCCACCATGCATCTACAACAAAATACAAATAAAATCTTAAATAAACATAAGAAAAAAATAAATTTGAAAGTTGAAGCAAAGTACGAAGTTATGAACTTGAAGAGGATGAAATTTGAAACAAACTAAAAAATACCTGGCATTTTAGTCGTCCTATCAGTCACAACCATCTCAAAGCCAAATGTGCCACTTGCCATCCTACATGTCTCCATTTCTTTGGAGATTTCTGTACGTTCTGCTGGAGATCGCACCATCCTCTGAACACAAGTTAAGAATCCATCCATGATCTTAGCATCAAATACGAAACCACATGGGTAAGAAAATACAGTAATTAGGTAGATCCCTGCAGCATGAATGGGATGATGGAGTGTGTTGTTCCATCGTTCATCAATCACTTCCCATAGGAGGAGTTGTTTCTGAAACCCCTCATCTCCCTTATCATCATAGTAGACCCAAATGGATTCTTTGGCCCTGTCCACGACCTCATACAAATAGCCCATTGCGGGCTTCTCACCATCAACTAATCGAAGGACCTTTACCAAAGGTTCAGTAACGGTGCACAACTCCTGCACTCCTGCCCAAAAGTCTTCCTGGTATGAAACTAATTTGCATATGGCCTCTCCCTCTGGTTTGTAGCTCATTGTTATCCAGACTTCCTTTCAATTTTGGTTATCAACAGCACAAGCCTTATAGCTTGTCTTTATAAGAGTGTCAGTTATTTCTTCTTCATAACTACATGGCTCCCTCTTTTCTTCGCATCTTTTGTATCGAGCTTTCTTTTCTTTCTAGGTATCATGGAGCCATCTTCTCTCTTCAATATTGTGATAGGATCTAAGTCATTTCTATTATTCATCACTTTCATCTTGTCATCATAGATGAAGGTTAACTTGAGCCCTTCCAAACTTCAAGTTGATCATAGCTTCTTCATGAAAGTGACCCGCCTTTTCTACCTTCAGGTTATCTTCTCGCACTGCTACCTTTCAATGCCAAGATGGATATCTTGAATTTATACTTGCTAGGTATCCAATTTTGAGCTTGCCTCAACATTCTTCATATGTCCCTGCAATATCCTTGTTATACAGGAATAGTGTCCACACGGATGCTTCTATTGCCACTAAGATGTGTGGCTATCTTAGAAACAAACAATCAAAGTCTACTGTTGATTCCTTTTATGAAAATAGATGAGAGGAGAACCAAGAGGGCCAACCTGAGTCTTGCACTTGATTCCCTCTCCTTCTTGATAGAGTTTTGCTGCTCGCTCTTTGTCTGCTTAGCTTCAAAAGGGACCTGTAGAATCATAGCAGCATACTACTATGCAAGAAACAAGGATCTAAATTCACAAATAATGTAGGATTAGATGTACATTAACCATATACAAGCACATATATACACCAAGATATGGAAGGAAACAAAAATAGCTTTATTCAGATAAAAGTAGCAAGAGGATTACAACCATGAGCAGCTTTGACCCAGCATCATCCTCCAGCTAAGAAGCCCTTCTTTCACCTCAAGCAAGGCAAAATCACCAAACACTGTGAATGTACACAAGAATACTGACAACACTTCTCTATAGATTACAAAATTCTAGCCTCCAGATCTCTGTGATGAGGGATCCATATATAGATGATTACAGAGAGGTGAGTCATCTTTTGGGATCTTGATTAGTGTCTTCTCTCTGATAGTTCCTGCTTCCACTTGGAGAATGGAGATCTCTTACTCATCCCTGGTCGAAAATGGAGAGGCAAGTGTCAGAGGAGAAGCTTCTGGAAGATTCCATGATCTTCCACCTCGCATTGTAGTCCCTGCCATTTGTCCATTCCCTACCATCGCACCCTACAGAGGAGAAAATCAATATGCATCGCACCTTGTACTCTAGGAAGGTGATATGCATCGCACCCCCCGCATTGAGCTTTCAGTATGGTCTAGTTTTGACCATTTATGAGCAGTTTTCAGTGGAGAACTTCTGGGAGACGATGTAATCAGTTGACCTTGTTCCTTTAGGCAATGAAGCAACACTTTTAGGGACTTAGGAGCCCTCAGTTTATGGACATTTGTGATTGGGGTTGAAGTGCCCAAAAATTTCTATAACAGTTGCCCCCTGAAGCATGAGGTCGTTAATCATTTTTGATGTCGGGTGAAATGCGTTACTATGAGGATTTGAAGTTTTTCTGAGCTGGGAGGTGACCTGTAATAAGATACAATACAATACATTATATGACAACATTTTTTCATGATCTAGCTGAGGCGGGCATTTCCATGCTTATCTTTATAAACTCATTTTCATGTACATAGGACAAATGATCGTCTGTGTGACAGATTGATGATATGGACACATCATCCTTTGATTTGGATGATCATCTGTTTGACAATGATGTACACTGGATGTTTTTATATTCCTGAATATATCGCAGCCCGGATGGATGAAACTAGATCTGAGGTCTTCAAACTTGGCCAATCTTCACTCGGAGTACAAGTCGATCCATGTGAAAGATTGTTTTTGGAGTTGAACATGGAAAGACATCACCTGATTACCAGCCAATGATGTAAGCTATTAACAGGCGCGAGAGGAATCACCAATAATGAAAATGACCCTCAAGATACTATAGTACAATCTACGTGGTGTGAAAAAGGGACTTGGCCTCGAACACCATGCAAAATCTCTCGGTCAAAGGTCATTGATGTAAACCTGTCGCCGAAAGTGAGAAACTTGCCATTGAGGCATGCAAGCTTCAAACTACTGAAAGGGTTGTTCCTAAGTCAACTTCTTGGATAATGAGCTGATGTCGACAAGAAGTGACCTGTCACAGGAGGGCCTTAATGAATCCCACATCAACGACATGGAACGAAGCAAATGATTTTGGAAGTGAAAACAAATTGACGATATGAGGGTTCAGGGTGGCGGTCATGAAGGAATGACGCATGAATGAATTGCAGTGGGTGAGACTCAGGTGAATTGTCTAAATGACTTCTCTTGAACATATCGGTGACACTGACGATGGATTGGTAGCATTAACCCCAGAGATGGATGGTGTGACGGA